>JAIXNV010000635.1:0-20374 GCA_020917445.1 Riparia riparia
AATAATTGCAGGGTAAACGACCGTGTTCTGCTTCTCATGGTTACTGCTTTACTGCTTCTCCACCCTTAAATCACTTCTTTGGTTATGTAACACGCTTCTTCATGTTTATTGCTTAAGTGCTGGTGAAGTGCACTAAGAACAAAGAATGGAAAAACGCGTTCAAAAAATGAAGTAGTTTTCTCATTGTTCTTTATCATCTCTACTATTTTTAGCATTATCTAGTGTTGCTAGCAAAAGTTAGCATATTTAATGAGATCTGTTGACAAATTAATTCTAAAGGTTTTTTCTCACAAACGGTGTTTTCAATGAGTAAAAAATATCTGGTATTGATTTATGCATGGAAAACTCCACTGCCTTCTGCAAGTAGCTCCCTGTGAGGTGCAGCTGTGCCCCTTTGCAGTGCAGAGTTGAGGACTGGGTGCCAGGGAGCAGTTTGGAGCTGGAAACAGCAGCACCAGTGCTGGCCCCAGCAGCCTTTCTCCTAAGATTTGCCCTTAGTTTCTCCCACTTTAGTTTGGATATTCTACAGGAATTAGACCAAATGGCTACACAACTAGCATTATATAATTGGTATAAGCAACTTCTTATATACTATGCTGCTTTCCAAAAATGTGGGCATATTTGAAATGCTGTGCGTGGTGCAGTTCCTTGTGGGCAAGTGCTCCATATGTGACATTTGTAACCAAGTGAGCAGAGGTTGGAAGTGCTAGAGTGCATTTGGTGTAAGAGGCATGTGGAGCTTACTGGGGGGTGTGCCGAGTTCAGTATGAGAGCAGCTGCTTCCATACTCAGGCTTTCCATTTGTAGCAGTTCATTCATCTAACACATCTTCTGTTTTACAATGGTGCTTGTCAGCAATTACCTTTCAGTATTGAGGATGATCCCCTTGACTCTGAGGAGGAGGTTTGTGGTGTCTGTGTCCTATTTTCTCCTCTCTAGCTATTTCCTGTAGGCAAAGCAGTTCCTTCCATTTGTTGGCTTTTCTGTGTGAACAGTAAGAACAGCAAATGACAATTCAGATAGTACTTTTTTCCTACTCTGAAATGACAAAACTTCAAATTTGGCAGAAGTAGTTTTCTTGTTTTCCGCTTTGAACTTCAACATAGGCACCTGTGCTAGGGTTTGAAATCCTTAAACAATTGTTTTTATTATTTTGCACAACTACTAAATTATTCTGCATGCATATGTAGTTTGTGAATCCAGAAATATTAATTCCTTGTAATGGAACTTGGACCTTTCAGACCTTAGATACAGCTTGTTAGTTACTAATGCTCTGGATCTCTGAGTATTAAAATCATCCTGAAAACTTCAGGTTTACCCATTACTATGTCATTAAAAATGGTTTTCAATGAGGACACTGAGCTGTATTTCTTAAACCAGGTGATCTGTACTAGCAATTCAACAGTCTTCCAGGCTGTTAAATTTTGAATAAGGCATAAGTGATAAACTTACTGAAAAATTTAAGTGAGGCTCTCTTTTATTTTTGGGTGGCAAGGAGGAAAGATAGTTGTTCATGTACTCCCAAGAGGCTACTACTACAGAAAATAATTTTTGCTGATTTCCCTGCCTTGTGAGGCAGATGCAGGTAATGATTGCAGTGATTAAATTACTTATGCTTTGGGTTGCAAACTTTAAAGTTTAGGGCAGAAATGATAGGAGGTCAAAGTTCTGGCTGTTCCATAGAGAATCCATTTTTGTTTCCTGTGTTGGTGGTGCATTGCTAGAATGTTCTTTGATTTCACTTTATATGTATTTTTTTTCTAATTTAAAGTGAGTATTCCCAAGGCTTAGTGTATTTATGTAATGGGGACAGACAGCAACATCAAGCAGCAGAGTAGAATTCTCATTTCATTTGAAGGATATAAATACAAATACAACATCAAAATGCCTGTTTAAACATGGTGAAGCATAAATTTTTAAGATTGATTTACTGTAATTGATACCATTCCTAAATCTTAAAGCAGACCTTTGCATTCAGTTATGTAACTCTCTGCAGGATAAAATGCAGGTTGATCAAGAAGAAGGTATGCAGAAAAATCAAGCTGAGCAACAGAACCAAGCAGATGAGGAAACTGAAAATGGTGGAACTGAAACAAAGGTTTGTATTCAGTACTGGTATGACATTTTTTGCCCAGGATTCTCACTGATTTTGCTAGTTGGAAATCATGGGTCTGTGTTTAGAGGACAGCTATATTGAGATGGTTAGGTAAGGAATCCTACCACAGCACTTTGATTTTCAACATAGCATGATTAAGACTTTGAAGTAGGTTTCTGCTGTTTACCCTGGTTTTATAATGAAGATGGGATTTAGGGAGATTAGGAAACATTATTAAAAATAATATGCAGTGCTTTAAGCTTTTTGAACCAGTTTTCTTAACAGTTCTTTAAAAGAATCAAATTTCACGTGTTTGGTTCCAAACTAAGGTAATAGTGATTTTGAATACAGAGGAATGCTTAATTTACATAAGAATTTGTGTAAGAATATTAATTTGTAGCTGTCTTAACTAGTTTAATTTGTCTCTTTTTTGAGCATAAATGTAGTAATAATTAATTTCCTGGAAGTTTCTTAGTAGTGTCACTCTTTTCATAGGCTGCTTCTGGAGAAAAACAAGGTCATCCCTCACAGCCAAAGGCTAAAACAAAAGTTAAGAGTATTGACCTCCCTATACAGGCAAGCCTCTATAGGCAGCTGGGACAAGATCTGATCAGTTCCTATTTAGAAAATGAGGTAAGCAGCATAAAGAGGTGGCCACTCAAATTAATGTCATTGTAAATAAGTATCTAAAAATTATTTGCAGTCATTGATTTAGCTAATTTAGAATTCTTTATGAGGTTGCCTTTAATTGTAATGGGTTTTGTTGTGGTTTGTGTTTTTGGTGAAATGACTCAGTTTCTCTGGACTTAACCTAGCCCATTCTGGTTGTGCTTGTAGCAATGACTTCCACAGAGGTGAACCTTTTTATCAGTAATTGTGAATTATCAGGACTCTGCCAAATTCTCTGTTGCAGTTTCAAGAGTGGTCACTAAGCTTAACCCTTAGAAATGCTTTCAGTTTTATGTGTGCCTTTCTTCACCCTAGGGGAAGATGATGATGCAAGACAAGCTGGAGAAAGAACGAAATGATGCTAAGAATGCTGTTGAAGAATATGTGTATGAATTCAGAGACAAGCTGTGTGGAGTCTTTGAGAAATTTATCACTGAAGAGGTAAGACTTACTTTTATGTTTCAGCTGTTGGAAAGTGTTCCTTTGTATTTAAAAATTCTGAGTGTGTGTTTTGTGGAGGCTGCAGGGGTCTGTTGGACTAGTTCTGAAATAGTAGATGCCTTGACTTCCCAGCAGTGAAGTTCAAGTTAATGCTAACACCTGACACTTGACTTGAAGAGTTCTTTATTGCCTGAGAAGCTCCTCAGTGGCAAGGAAATATCAGGGATGCAGGCAGAAAGCAAAAACCCTGTAGTCAGCATAGGAAAGTAGGACAGATCACCATGAGCTTCTGAATGGCATGAGTGGGTAGGAATAAAAAGGAAATGAACAGATAATAAGGAACACTCTTTAGAGGTGCATGGACTGTCTTAAATAGCCTCAGGACTGATTTTATATCTCTGGTAAACTTCACCTGCAAATCACATGAGTGAGGCTGTCCTGCCTCTCTCATCACTAAAATCTTGGCTTTGGAGTATGTTAATTACCGTTTTCCTTCACTTTGAATATTTGAAGCTGACGAAGCAGTCCTTCGTTGAGGAGGATGCGTTTGTGCTCCCCCCCCCCCCCCCCCCCCCCCCCCTCATTTGATGTGTTCCTTTCTGACTTGGAGTGTCCATAACTTGCTTTGTAGGATTCAAACAAGCTGACCTTGATGTTGGAGGACACAGAAAACTGGCTGTATGAAGATGGAGAGGACCAGCCAAAACAAGTATATATGGATAAGCTCCAGGAATTAAAGGTAAAGTTTTAAGTTGTTTTCTAGAAAACTCATTCATGTGTGTTTGGAGTGTTCAGGTTGTGTATGTTCAGTTATGAAATAACCATAATATTTAAAATTAGAATTACAATTTAATGTGAGTTGTGTTCCTAATTTGAAAATGGTTGAAATGAAGCAGACTGTCACTAATGACAATAGATTTAATTGCTGTGGGAATTTTCTGTCAGACTTCTTACAGTCTGAAAGAGGCTTTTGAGTAGTTTGACTGCACTCCTGGGTAATGAGAATTACGTTCCAGAATATATATTCTGTTTTTCCTGTTCTCAGTGATCATGTATACATGTATAGTAAGATCATTTTTGGGTCTAATATCCAACAATAAAGGCTGTGGAGTGCTTTAACAGTAGCTTCCATTGCATCATTTGGTTATTGATGACAAACACTCCCTAAATGCTTCAGATTTTAAGAATCTGATGGGGAAAATGTGAGTTCTGATGAATAACTACCTACTTTGTAATAAGCTGAAGTATGTGTCCAGCCCTTGGGTTCCAGCTGTTTACTCTCCAGTCATATTTCCTCAGGGAGAGGAATAACTAATGGAAACAGCAGTCAATACTGGATACCAGTATTCAGGAGAAGGAAAAAGCAAACAGTGGATAAAATTAGATGTTTTCAGATTAACTACTTGAAAATTAAAGCATCTGTTGAAGCCTAAGTGGTTTCAGTTCCAGATGCATTATTCCAAATGCTCTTTTTGCAGAAAACAAGAAAATGCCAACCCTAGAAAGGACAGTCACTATTTCTGTGTTTAAACTTTTGCCTTTTTTTGTTGGTGGTGGTGGTGGACTAAAGCAATATTCAGAGACTTGGTTCTTTGAACGGGAGAAAAAAGGACTTAAAGGCAGCCTTCCTTCCCATGCATTGTATTCTTAGAGCAGACTAAAGGAAATATGTATTTTGTAAAAATCTTTGTGCTTATTTCAGAAATTAGGACAGCCTATCCAGGAAAGATGCATGGAACATGAAGAGAGACCAAAAGTTCTAAATGAACTGGGAAAGAAGATTCAGCTCTTTATGAAAGCAGTAGAAGCATACAAAAATAAGGTAAAGCCAAATGATTTAGCTATTCAGTAATTATAGGTGTTTTGAGTTTTGCCATAGTCTTTTGTGTTTAAACAAATCCTGTAAAGTTACCTCTTGGACTGCTTTAGAAGGGCTGTTGTAGTTCTGCTCCTGAAAACTTTAAACCTGTTCTGCATTGCTAGTAGACAGAGCTTTTTCATGAGAACATAAAGATTTATGTGTTTTTATGGCAGCTGCTACCACTTGTAATAGATCTCTAAATTGACAGCTTTTACCAGCGTTTCTGTAACTTCTGGGATTAACTTAATTGGGTGAGCAGCATGTTTTAAGTGGTGATACAAATACCTATCTCTCTCCTTAGGATGAAAAATATGACCACCTAGATCCTGCTGAGATGGAGAAAGTTGAAAAATGCATTAATGAGGCTATGAATTGGTTGAACAGCAAAATGAATGCCCAGAACAAACTCAGTCTAACTCAGGATCCAGTTGTCAAAGTGGCAGAAATACTAGCAAAATCTAAGGTAAAAAAAAAGTAATTGCACTTGTTGCATTCTAATCAGCTTTTCCTGAACCAGATTTTAGCCTGGATCTGAGCTAGAATGTTACATCTGCAGAGATTTTAAAGCTATTAAAAGATCTATACAGGGGGAGCAACAGTTACACTCTTAAGTGTTGGCTCTTGATTTATAGTAGTACCTCTGCACAAGCCTTTTTAAAATACCCTGAACTACAGCACCAGGTTTCTTCAGAATGGATTGTCATACAGGTTTGTCACAAATCAGAAGCTCCTCAGGAAGTTTTGTAAGGCTTTTTCTGAAGTTTCTAGACTTGATAGAATAGAGAAGTCTGGTCCTTGACAGTGAAATTCCAGGCCATTACAGACCAGAAACAAAGTAGAGACATTCTAGTTGAGTGCAGTTGCTGTGCCACCAAATGACCTTGCTGTCTCACTTGTGTCACAACTAGGAATTGGATAGCTTCTGTAATCCCATTCTGTCCAAGCCCAAGCTGAAGATAGAAGCTCCCGGTGACAGGCAGCCCAAAGCTAATGGGGAACACAATGGGCCGGTGCATGGACAGAGCGCTGCTGAAACAAAACCCGAACCAGCCAAGGACAACCCTCAGCAGACCAAACCCCCTGGAGAAATGGAAGTGGACTAAACCTTGCATTTCTTTTACTTCATTTAAATAGTGCAAGTAACCACAGGGTCCATTTTTTTTTTGTCTGGTACACACCTCAGATGTTAAGTTATTCTTGGTCAAACTTCTGTCATTCGTTGCTGAGTAGTTTTAAAAGTGTTTTATATAAGGTACACCTCTGATGTTCATTTCCACTGATGCTGCTTATGTGGAGCTTTAGCCAAATGTAGGTTGTATAAGTCCGTTGAAGCTTTCCCAATATATTTTATATCAAACATACAGAATTGATATATAAATGGCAACAATCTACCTTATTTAAAGCTTTTATTGTGGATAAACCTCAGCTCCTTTATTCAGGAAAGGATACTGTATTGCACTACTGATGCTCAAGTGTAGATCTAACCACATCTTTATTTTGGAAAACTATTGGAATTGAAGTGGCAAAACCTGTCACTTGAAGCACTGACCTTTTCTAGTTATTGTATTGTTATAATTTAAATATTAAAATAGAGGTTAGTTGGCATACCAGTCCATCTTGTTGATGTACCATGAGAATTATATGGTCTTCTTCAGAGGAACTGAATAATACAAGCTTAAGTGGTTTTTGGGTTCCCATACCACTACCAGTCTTTATTACAAAACTGCTCCAGCATCGTGGCTTTGCCACGTGCTGGAATTCCTCGGCTCTGCACATTGCTGTACATCCCCTACTGCACTTAGGACAGGGTGATGCTAGAGAGAACAGGATGAAAGGGGAGAACATTCAAGGCCTGCTGCGTAGCTTTCCCTTGAAAATGTCGTATTGCACATTCAGCTATTTTCACTTCTCTTTTTTTGAATTCAATTTGCATCCTGATCGTATCATCCTGGAGAGGAGAAACAACAGAAACAGTGATGTGCAAACTGCATATCACACCCTGATCTTGAGGTTGCTTAAATGCTGTTTGGTGCAAACTTGAAAGAAATGCTGAGAGCTTATTTAAGCCTTGATGCTAGGCATGTAAATTTTTTGGTCAAGGACCAAAACAAAAGAGCTTAAAAACTGGATATTATTACCCCAGATATGGAATCTACTTGATGAACTTGCATAGTTTACCACTTGGCTGTGGTCATTTAGCTCTAATGAAAGTGTCTACAATTTATTACACAGGAGAGTCACTGTTTTCTTTAATGCATCTTAAACATTGTCAAGGTCCAATTCAATGTATATTCCAAATGCTTTTGTCATGTCACTGAGGTACTGCAGCACTTGCTTAAAGCCAGTCTCTATTGGTTTCAAACCACTCTTCTGTTATCAGAGTGGGAATGGGCTGCTCTAACCATGAAAAGTGGTTTCTTTACCCAGCATAAGAAACTAAAATAAGTTGCAGTGTAATGCTTCAGTGACTTGGAACTCTGTCCCAGAAACAAATCCAGATGTTAGCCAGGCACTCTTGCAGCAGTTCTCCCATAGGAGGTGTTGCTGTTGTAAACAAGTGAAGAATCACAATCTTGTTTCTGGGTTTGGCAGCTGTTCTATCTTCAGCCGGGCCCTTCATCTTCTAGCACTGTTGATGCTACGAAAAGTAGTTCATGACCCCTGTGAGAGGTGAATTCAACTCTCCCATATCTTCACAGAAAAAGGACGCATCATTTATGGCTGTACATAAATCTGCCAGACTAGTTCAAGTGCTGGAAATCTATCTTCATAACTGACATCAGGTGACCAAGGTACATGTGCTTTGCTCTCTTTCCTGTTCTTCTTCCATGCAGTCAGTGTGGATGGTCTGACACTGTAAGTTGACATGTTTAATGCCTTTGAACAAAACCTGAGTGACCCTGAGGAGAGCTGTTCTGCAGCTCCTCTGCAGCCTCAGTCTTGAGTTCTGCCATGGTACTCGCACCCCTGGCACTCAGGGGGTGACTGTACTGCAGCTTCAGCTGTCCTCTCAGGCTGAGCTGCCCTTGGTCTCATAGGCTTTAACACCATTTACATCCTAATGGTTTTTACCACAGCAGTGTCATGAGTAGCATTCTCAAGTACTGGCTTCCTTAAATCCAGCTGCACAGTAATTTGTCTAGGTAGACTTCTTGATACTTGTGTCAGAAGAGCACAAAACTGCAGCAATCTCCAGTGTGAGCTCTCCAGTAGCTAAAAGGTCATGTGCAAGAACAGAGTGTCCTCTGCTCATGGCCATCAGATGCTTAAAACTACATCACAGATGTTCAAGGCAACACTTAGGATAAAGGCTAGAATAATTCTGCACACTTAAAAGCAGATATGGTTCAGGCAAACAGTTGTAGTCAATTTTCTTACTAGAATAGGGGTTTCTTTGCTGTGCATCTGGTCTGTCTCTAGATCCCTGCTGAAGAGGAATGCTGCCCACAAACTGCCCACAGAAGCTGGCTCTGAGGTCTATGTTAGGGATCCTGTTTGGGAGAGCAGAGTTGTTCTTTCCACAGTGAGGTTCACATTAATATGTGATTTGCTCATATGTAATCTGTTTACTGTTTAAAAGAGGAGATTTTACCAGGACAGATTTAAGTACTTACACAGTATGCACAGCCTGAGGTTTTGTGTGTCAGACTCAAAGGAGCAAGTTCCCTCCCTGACAGCACCAGAGTGAGGGTCTTTGCAATATAAAAGTTCTGTTAGGGAACCAGCAGTAGTTTGCTGTTCTGCATCTTGTATATTATCACAGCAGGTATTTGTTGATAATTTCTTACTTGGAACGTTCTGCTGGGGGCAAGATACTTTTCTAACATTTGAAAACATACTTGCCTCTGTCCCACAAAAGGAAGCAACACTACCTTTGTAAACACAGTAGAGTTTTTTTAAAAAACAAAATTTTGTACATCAGGTTCTAAAGTTTCATGTAACAATCCAGTTACAAACCAGCATCAATACATTGTTTCATTCTACCAGTAAGAGCTTCCTTCTTTCCTTTAAAGAGGACTCATTCTCTCCTGCCTGGAGTATTAATGGACTTGCTCAAGAAAGGTACTTCAAAATTAATTAGTTTTAATTTTCTTTACTAAACTAAGTTTAGTTTAGAACTGATTCATGAGTTCCTTTCCACTTTTTTTATTATGGTACTTTAGATTCCTGGGAGTTTCTTTTGATTTCATTCAGATGTAACATAAACAGATTTGTAACACTTAAATTGGGGTTTTATACTCTTCTTTCTTGAAGCTGCTGCTTCGTGACAAAATACGCCTTGATTCTGATGAAAGTTTTGATTTTGTATGTCTGAATTGGAGTGAAGACTCCTCTCCCTTGCTAGCTTCTAGCAGCGTCCTTGCACTGCATAAATACTGCTTTTGGGGCATGCTCGCAAAGCATGGAGCAAGCAGATGGGTCCTGAGTGCTCAGAGGCAGCTGGGAACCATCCAACCGGTATTCCTGCTCTGCCTCCCTAGGCCCTGGGCAGAGTGAGGGGGAAGGTGCCCTGTCTCTGGCATGGCAGCATGGGAGAGGCAGTGCAGTGTCTTGCGGTGCAATTCCAGCATTCCAGACCCCTTGTGGTGTGGGAGATGAAAGTTTTGGCTCTTCCACATGCAAGTGGAAGCTGTTAACATAAAGCATCCAGTCTGTGTGTTGATGAGATTTCTTTGTTTCTTCAACATTTGAAGTTTCTTTATATTTTCCAACATCTCTATGTGCTGAGCTCCAATTTCTCCTACAGAGTGCTAGTAACAGTTCTCAAATATTTAAGTGGGGGGTTTACCTGTAAGAATTATGTAAGCATAATTTCAGGAAACAAGCAAGGAGCTGGCAGGAGGCTTTTCTTCCCAGTTATTTTTTTACACCAGTGTGAAAAATTAACAACCTTAACAAAACTTGAAATCTACATTTCACAGAGCTCCAGTTTTCCATGCCGGTCCGTTAACCAGTGCTAAAATCCAAAACATGAAGCTGTGTTGCAGACACACTGTATTTATTGGTTTGATGCACCTGCCCAGTCGCTCTAGGAAAGAAGCTATAATCAATTCCCATAGATCAGTGCCATCATGAATCTCATTCCTCAAAGTAGGACTTTTCATTGCTGTGTAATCAGACTGTAATACTTAACACATCTGTGAACCCTTCTCAAGTGAAGCTCAGATGCCTGAACTTGAGTTGTGGCCTGCTACAAGGTCTGCCTGCTCAAAGGATGCTTGTAATAATTGCCACTAGCTGTGAGTTTATTAACTGTATGGAGGAATATTCTGTTGTCTCTTACACTTCTGCTACTCTTAAGTTCTCTCTTTCAGGCACCAGGAGACAGAAGCTCTCAAAAGAGGGGGTAAAAAACATGTTGCTTAACAAAAGGATTTAATGCCTTATAAATTTTAATTTTGAACTCCCAAGATAGCACTTGGAGTATGAACGCAAGCTCTTAGTAGTTAGAGAAAGTGTGTGGTGGCTGACTCCTAGCTGAACTCTTAATTCTCTGTGGTTGAAATTTGAAGACTTCAGCCACTCACTATTTACATGTAAATAACAGTGAAAACAGCTAAATGTGACTGTTGGCGCTGCAGAATACTAAACCAGGAATGTGCTTGATGTGACTTACTTGATACAGTTGTTAAACATCAGTTTCCTTCTTTCCTGGTCAGGAGGAAATACGTTGAGCAATGAAAACCAGGAATCATTGCAATGAAATCCATCAGGAATCATTTTAAACAAAAATGCAAGAGCTATATCCACCAGCCACTTCTGCCAAGTGTTAAAATACTTTTAAGTTGATCAAAAAAGGTGGTAGTCCCTGAATGTTGCAGTGATTGGAGAAGTTTCTTTCCATAGTTGACAACCATATCTCCATAGGTCGAGGGGGAAGAGATGGGAACGTGAGAATTTAAAGCAGTGTTTAAGTATGGAAAATGTTTTAGATGTGTGTAAATGGGATCCTTAGTAGTGACAGATCATGTGCAAATTGACAAGACTTCAATTTATTTTTGAATGGCAATATAGATTGTCAAAGTTGTGTATAATGATAATAAATGTATAAACTGCTACTTGAACCATAAATGACCACCCAAGACCTCATTTTTTCATCAATGTTCTTAAAAGGAGATTTGTCTGATGTTGTGGGTTGATACAATGTGAGTTTGTCCAAAAGGCCACAGGTAAGATAAAGATGGTTTTGGTACCTCACCTGTCCTACTGTGGCTTCTATCACCCTTCTCTGTCCCAGGCTGCTGCAGTCCACACAGCACTGCTTTGTCTCTGGGGAACTGCAGTTATTTCACAGCTGCCATCCCATCCCTGCATTTGGATGAGCATGGATTCTCAAGTTTCCAGTAATTCATCTTTCATTATCAACTTAGTGCAACATACAAGCAGCAACCTGTGGGATTCCTTCAGGAATTTTTCTATGTGCTAGCAGTGTAGCAGGAATCCCTGTGTCCTCCACCAGGCTGCAGTGACTGTGGAATTCTGCATAACCAATACAAATACACCAAAACAAGATGATTCAACATTTTTATACCCATCTTCTTCTGTACACTTCAAAAGTTCCTCAAAGTCTGCATTTCTTACAGACTTTGCATTCTTAGATCTCAATAAATAATATTTCAACTATATTAATTTCACAGGCCAGGTTTGGATTTAGGAGTATGGAAAGGTCCTTCCTATTGAAAGAGCTATATTTACATGTATATATACGTGCACATATATAGTGCATATGTAAAAATCAGCTTGACACCTTATCAGTACAGGGGAAAATGCTGCCCTTAAACTACTCTGCTGTCTCAGCACCTCAGATCACTCAATCAGCCCCTTCACTCTCCAGGATTTACCAGCTGTGCAAGGATGGATGTTCACCACCAGGAAAAGTATCCCATTGTCACACTGCAAAAGGACTGTTCTAGCAAAATAAGGTGAATGTTGAAAGAATCACAGAATATCTTGAGTTGAAAGGGACCTACAAGGATCATCCAAGTCCAACTCCTGGCCCTGAACAGGACACCCCAGCATTCCCACCATGTACCCTAGAGCACTGTCCAAGTGCTTCTTGAACTCTCTCAGGCTTGGTGCTGTGGCCACTTCCATCGTGAGCTTGTTCAGTGCCCAGACACCCTCTGGGTGAAAAACCTTTTCCTATTATCCAACCTAACCCTCCCCTGACACAGCTTCAAGCCATTCCCTTGGGTGCTGTCAGCTGAAGGTAGCTGGCTAAAACTCTCATGGAACTAAAAACACAGCCAAGATGTAAGGCTAATGGGGTATTTCCATCAAAATACTGAAATATATTGGGAGGCCCTAGATTTCAAATTTTGCCTGAAAACCAGCTTCTCTGAACTGTAATACCCTAACACTGCCTTCAAGGAGGTGGTTCAGTGTAGTTTCAGGGAGAATCGAGCTGCTTGCATAATAAAACCAATTTATTCCCAGGGACTGTGTTTGGCACAGAGGTTCTGAAACGAGTGTCCCTGTGATCATTACCATGGCTGCAACTAAATATTATCCTTTACTTTCTCAGCTTAACTCAGTCCTACATTCTTCATTCTCCCTACACCAATGTGCTCTTCCTTTTATAAGGTTAATTAGATTTTCAGTAGCGATGAAGCACTTGCAATTGCAAAGAAGAAATTGACACCTTCTACTGCAAACATAACGTTTAAAAACTACTGGTCAAGAGCATTTTCCTTGCAAATTTCTTCAGAAAATAGCCTTATCCTCACATGAGAGAACGCTCCAGGAATAAAACTGACCATTTTATAAGCACTGAAAAGACAAAAGTAAATGTGGGTTACTACTTATGCCTCTGAAGGACAGTGAAATTAAGCGATTCATTCAAGTCACAAAATATTTACTGCAGGGGCAAAACATGCTACATTCCCAGAAAGGGAGGCAACACCACCAGGAAGGCAACACACGAGCACAAAAATCCTAGGCCAGAGCTTTGACTTCCTCCTGCCTGGAAAATAAAATGACAAAACAAAATGCGAAACACTTGTCTTGACAACACTACAGTAGGAAGATGTGGCCCAATAAGCTTCCTTTCCCAACTAAAAATAACTTTTCTTATTTTACTTATTCTTTTCACATTTTTCAAATGCTCCTGTTGCAATAAATATTCACCACCTACTCCATCATATACCTGCACTGCCTTGTCTCGAGTATCAAGACAGGACAAAATACTCATATGGTGATTTTAGCATAGAGAGTGGAGACGGAAAATGGGGTTCACTCACTATTCTTGATGGCACTTCTAAAACTGTACTTTGCAAAGTCACTGATGAAATAATCACACCAGCTCTTGCAAGCTCTTACTAAGTGCAGATTAACAACCAGCTCAGATATTTCAGAAAAGTCACTGGCATTACCTTTGCTGGCTTTGAGTGCTAATTTACAAAGAATAAACAACCCAGCTTATCTCTCTGTTGCTTTTTCAAAAGCATTTTCCTGTAACATCAGTTCACAAACACCAAAAACAGTTTACCAGGCTGACACCTCTGGGCCTTAGAATGACCGTGGAGGAAGTAAGTATTCAGTGAGTTCAAACCAGAAGCAAGCTTCTACCACAGGAAACCTTAATTTTCTTCCACATTACAAAAAGTATGAAATACTTATTCATAAATCTCATTTGACTGGTAAAAATATAAAATGTATCTAAATTCACTAAGTTGCCAAGACTATGGAAATTGTAAAGATAATTATCCTGCAATTTTTAATTACATAGAGAATTTGCATTTGTTTTTGCTTGTAAGAAAATAAACAAACATAGTCCAATTTGCTAAATTCTCATGATAGTGCTTTTTCAAGACAAACAAACTGAGCTCAGACAACATAAATTTATTTTTCAGTATCATCCTGGGGGTGGGACAAGCCTTTAGAGAAGTATTTTGTACTGCTTTCCTTTAATATCATGTCAGAAAAAAAAAAAAAACACAATAACATGCTCGCCCCAAAAACATCAGTAAGAAGTGTCTTAATATGTTATTTGTGCTAATATGCTAAACTGTTGATCAAAATCCTTTGTAAACAACTGAACAAATGCAAAAATTACACCTTTATGCTCAGGTGACACTTTTTTTTCATGGATAACATCAGTAAACAAATTTTCAAAGCCAGAGGAGCAGACATATCATGTCATTGAAGTATGAACTGGAAAAAAAAAAAAAAAAAAAAAAGAGAGAGAGAGAGAAAAAATATAATTAGTAGTTTAGTTAGACTTAGGACAATGAAATTATATTTTGTTGAGGAAGCCTTCAAATCTCACACTGCATCCATTGTTACCATCTTGAAATCCACCTGGATGAATTTAGCAGATATGAAGGGATTCAGCTTCTTTGCAAATCCAGCTGCTTGCTTGGTAACTAAGTGCTAGTTACAGCTAAAAAGTCACAAAAATTACTTCAAAAGGAGTCAATCAAGATTTCCAACAGAATAACCCAGGAAAATACTGAATAGATTTGTATTTAAAATGGGTTTCAGCTCTAGGTATCCGAATAGCAGTGTTGCTACACCGAGAGACCTGTCCTTTGCTTTTCAGTTTGTCTCACTTTGCAGGGCAGAACGTCACTCATAAGGGCACATGATGCAAGTGCTAACCCCTGAGTATCTGCACTGATTTGAAACTCCTTCAGCTGTGCTGTGATAACATTATTTTCACTTTGGGCTGAGGAATTATTTTCACTGATGTGAGTTTCTGCACTGTGTGATGCATTTAATGATAATTCCAAACCAAGCTAGGTGGTCTTAAAGAGTTCAAATACTGAGACCGCCCTTTTACATGGAAATTATTTTGACTTGAAAAAGTTTTCTCTGCTAGAAACAATCACTTAGTGCTCGCAAGTGCAATACAGTCAAAAGAATCACAGAAAAGGCAACTGGAAAAGTTGCACAGTGGTTCATGCCCTGCTCAGGAACAGGGCACAGTCTGGGACTGTGTTCCATACAGTAACAAATACAGACACCAACAACAGAGGCATCAACCAAACTAGCACATCATTCCAATGACCTCATTGTTTCCATAACACAGGCATGATGTCAGCCTGCCTCTAGTGCTAAATCACTGACTAAACTCACTTTTGGCATCTACAGAGACAGGCTCAACGATACCGCACAAAGTTACAAATTCTCTAACTTCACTAAGACAAAAGATCTGAGGGGAAAAAAGGTTATGTTGGCATAAATGGTAAAGTACCACTGGACTGCCAAATTCTGGCCTTATAGTCCAACACAATCAGTAAAAAGAAATACACACCTGTCTGACAGCATTAACACGAGCAACACAAGATTCCTGTAGCACAGACTCAAGGCCAATGCTGCAGGGCCAGTAACTTCCTAGGAGGGTTCAAAGTTGGAATGTCCATAAAAATGTGTTAGTCACTGCAACAAAGCCTTCTGCCACACCAAGGATTTTACTCAAAACAGATTACATTTAATAACCAGCTTTCAGAAACATTCTTTCAACAAACTATTTTTTTCTTCACTTATATTACAAATTACTTCCCTCCAGCACACTTCTCAACTAAGGCTGAAACATGTCAGTTTTACAGATGAGTAAACTAAATCACATGGCTAACAAGTTTGACTTGTTTCTTAAAGATACAGATTTAAATAAAAAAATTTCTTCTGTGAAATAAATTGAATTTCACTACCAACGATGTAGGGGAGGTGAGGAAACAATTTTTTCCACTTTTTTTTTTTTTTTTTTCCTTGATCAGCAGAGCAGTGGCACAGTCAGATCCAGGATAAAATTTTCAGCTATCTTTTTCTGTCTGAAATATGTTCCCTCTGGAGAACTTGCCATCATACAGACAGATAGAGCTGCAGCCCCTTCCTGTGTGAGGCAAATCAGCAAAAGTGATCCAGGTCTCAAGATACTTGTTCAACTCCCAGCCTGTCTCAACAAAAAGATTCTGCCATCTGAATTCACATTTCCTCTGAGCAAGGTGAAGAAAGAACTGTCATTCTGAGCAGCTACATGAGGAATCTGAAGTGGAGAAAGTTTTTAAAAGAATAATAATTCCAAAACCTGGAGTACTGAAAGTGAAAACAGAGGCTGTACTGCACTGTAGCTATGCTGTTAGTCAGACTTAAGCAATAAACTTGCCATAGAAAGTTCTCAAGGAAACCAGTCTAGTCTCCGTGGTAGGAGAGAATATCAGGGAGGAGAATTAAGAGCTTAATAATTAAACCTGAGCACAGGCTTTTGCTTAAGAAAGGTGTTTCAAAGCTAAGCTTTGAACACACTGCTTCACATACCTCCGAACTTCAGGCACACTGCAAATCTACCCCTGCCGGTTTGAAACTGCCTCATTTGAGTCCTGGTGCAGCCACAGCAGCACAAAGCTCAACACAGGCTACTCAATCCTCAAACACAGGCCCAGCCTCAGGCTCCAGTAAAACCAGGCACCCATGGTTGGAAGAGAAGTGACAGATGTGAAGCAACTCAAAGTACTTCTGAGACTTCAACTTGCAGAAGGGGAAAAAAACAAAAAAAACAAAAAGACAAAAAGACAAAAAAACCAAAAACAAACAAACAAACAAACAAAAAAAAACCAAAAAAAAACACAAAAAAACCAAAACAAACCAAACAAATGCAATGTGAATTTCACTGGGAGAAGGAAACATTATTCTGATTTTTCCTCCTATTCAATATGAGCAAGGCTGGCCACTATTGAGCTGTAAATGTCACAGAAGAAATATTATGTCCCTGCTTTTGAAAAATTTAAATGCCAACCTAGGAATCAAATTGCACTTTTGTACAAATCTATACAACTTCTCTAATTTCAATGGAACTACATCTCCTTATGTTTAGAGCTGAAAATAATCCACTACAGTTTCTGTCCTTGGAAAATGCTGTCCTATGATTGCTTCAGAGGAGATGCATGGTCTAAGCAGGCACTACAAATTTATTTTCAGCCAAGATGATGGGAAATAACCACATTCATTTAGTTAGTGATTGGTTCTATTACTAAAACTGACAGAAATTTTACTCTCTTTTCCTAAGCTCCTCTTATATTAGAGGAAGAGGAAGCTGAGGTTGTTATAGCCCAGCAGCTACATGAATGTCACAGGTTGTTTGGCATCCCAGGAATACAGCAATGGTCACTTCAGCTTGTTCATTCCCACAACAAAGCTTCTACCCTTCATGTGACATAAAGTAATGCCTGATGGCTGAGTGAATAATCCTGTATACTCACAGTAAAAATAAACACAACTCATACTGAGCTGCATGTGACAGGTATGTATGATTCCTCTTTTGCCGCTTGTGTGAAGCACAGAGTAAATCCATTCATTCTCTTCTGACAAAAGAATGAATAAACAGTTCTACCAAGACAGATTAACTCAATCTTTTTACCCAGGATGTCTTAAAAGATGATTTGTACTCAATAAGGTGTGAGCTTTTTAGCTCTAAAAGACTGTTGAGGTATGAATGCTCCATTTATTTCATACCAAAACTGTTTCTTACTGTGTCTTCCTGCATGGAGACATTAACGTGCCATTCAAAATCCAGTTGTTTTTTATTCAGAGGAACACAAGGAAGCTTCATGTGCTCGCTGTAAGCCCAGTGTACAGGTAAGTGCTTATCTCAGTTCTGAAAACATATATAAGAACAAATGCTAATTAGAAAAAGGATTATTAAAATATAAGACAGTAATTACTCGCATGACTGTTGCATAGTTCTATATGGCTCAGAAACACCATTAACATAGGAATTGTGCCTAAGGGAGCAGTCCACCTTTCCAAGACTAGTGTCAACACTGGCAGGTACACCCACTGCTGGCAGTTGAATATTCAACACAGGAGACCAAGGAAAACTCCAGCCAACACCTAAATAAACTCCTAGGAAGGTGGAAACAATGCTGGCATGAGGAAAGGATAAAAACAACAGAGCAGTGAATCCTCAGGCACCAAACTACAGTGAGTGTACACTTCATCCAGTGCCCGTCTGCAGGGTTGTATTTCAGTGACTGTGGCACTCAGCTGCCAAGAGAAAAGGCAAAGAAACACAGGTGAAAAGGTTTACAGAGCAGAAGACAAACAGGTAAAATTTCACCTGAGGATAAACTGGAGACCAGCATCGCCTCTGGATATTGATGCTCAAGATGGAAAGAGAGAGAAATATTAGACTGAAGCCTTAACATGAATGAAAAACATTGGCAATAAATTGATGCTGCAGTCTTCTCATTTTTTAGGCTGAATTCAGCTCAGATTAGGTCTGAGGCAGAATATGTCTTGCATAAACAAAAACAAAAACAAAAACAAAAACAACAAAAAAATCATTTTTGGTTTGGTTTGTTTGTTTTTTGTTTTTTTTTTCCCCAGGTTATCTTCTGAGTCATAGAAGAACACTATCATGGGTTGGCACATGTAGAGGAATTTTTAGAATAGCAAGGCCACAATCTTGTGATGGGAGGTTTGAACAAACCTTGCTATCAGGGAATAGTATAAGGCCTTTTATTGTTCCTATGCTGCTTCTGTGCCGCCTGAATTAGCAAGAAAATAGCAAATTAACAATTTACAGGCCCTTCTCATGGATGCCTTCTCACAGATACTAGAAGACATGTAACAACTTGTCCTTTCTCATGGATGCTGAAGAGAAATGCTTATCGCATGACAGAAAAAAAACTGACCATGCAGCCAAGAGACATGGATCAATGGACAGTCATTTAGAGTGTCTGAACATAAGTTTTTAACCAGTCAGCAATTGCTTAACAGTGCGTGCTTTAGCCTCTAACCACATAAATATTGGCTTTTGAGAACAATAAAGGGAGATCAAACCTAATCACATTGGTGCTCATTTGATACTCAGCTCCTTTCTTGCGACAGGCACATGTGGCTGTGCCTCTTCCGCACCGGGCGGATGCTGGCCGCTGGCTGGCTCAGATCTGCACAGCGACCAGGACGTTTTCAGTCTGGATATGCAAGCAGGTTAACTTTACCTGCTGGACCAGCTTTTCAGCAGCAGCTGGACCAAATAGTGTTGTGACAGCAGCGGCAGTAGAAAAGGATGGCTCTTGGCTAAGCAGGTTAAAAGATGGTTTTATTCAGGCCAAGCTGCGGGAGGTCTGCAACTGGTCCAAACTGCAGGCCAGAGAGAGTTTGAATCTCCCTCTCTCATCTTATAAGCGGGGGAGGGTTCAGGGGAGGTTACAACAAGCTAACAAATCAGGGGATTCAGCGGGCAACAAGGGGTGTCCACCTCCAAGACTCTGACCACTAAAACAAGGGGCAAAGGAATTCCCCCCGGGGTGACCTATCACTCAACACCCTCCCAGGGGATTTCCCAATCTGAGGAGGGGTTCTAAAGTGATAGACAAGATGCCCCAGAGCAGGGGGGGAGAGAGGATGGACAAGGATAGGTGGAGGGTGGGATGATTGACATACAACACCTTGTTATACAGAAAACTTAAAAGGGGATGAACTGTTACAAAACTGGGGGTACAGTGAACTGAACCATAACATGAAACTCCTTATAAAAACTTAATAAAACAATTCTTGCACCGCCACAGGCACAGTTTTATTTCTAGTTATAGAGAAATGTGGAATGGTTTTCCCTGCCAGGATCTTAGAGTTGCTTTGTGGGGGGAGGACAGCGAACTATCAGAAAGCTAGCCAAAATATTGACAGGTAATATAACCAATAAGGTTGCCAAATGCGAATTTGGGAAGAACATATTTAAACCCCTCATCTCCGGGGGATCTCTCTTTTTCTTCTAAGATAGCCATGAAGTAACATCATGGGTGGCAGGGAGCCCAGGTCAGGCACTGCTGCCCTCTGGGCCCAGCTGGCCATCCAGGAGATGCTGCTGCATGGAGAGAGAGAAGCCTAGGCTGAGCCGGGTCCCCGCAGCTGCCAGTGGGAAGAGGAAACAGAATAGCTTGGCAACATCACATGCATACAGCTTTGTGGCAGCTCAGAGCCAGGTGCCCGGGAAGGGATGAGGGGGTGGAAGAAAGGACTTCCACAAGTTTCCCTTATCAGAACAGCTTGGCATCTCTATGGCCCTGCAGCCTGGAGCAGGGAGCACGTGGCCACTCCAGGCCTGGGCAGATGTAACCCTTTCCTGGCAACATGAAGCTTCCTAAGCCTTCCCTGGGAGAGGAAAGAAATGGGCAGAGCCAACATAGAGAAGACACACAGTGTGAAGTCAGTGGAGCGAGAGTGAAAAGAGTGTTGGGACAGGGGGTTGAGGAGTTTGTCATTCTGTCCTTATTGAGCCATGGAAATAAACTTTATCTGTAGATTATCCCTTTAAAGCATGGGAAAGATAGGCATTTAGGGAGATGATTGTTAAGACTTGTGTG
>JAIXNV010000636.1:0-20360 GCA_020917445.1 Riparia riparia
TGTTCGGTGTTGGAGGCAAAGCTCTCCCAGAAACGAAGGGAAATCACTGAAGGGGTGTTCGGTGTTGGAGGCAAAGCTCTCCCAGAAACGAAGGGAAATCACTGAAGGGATGTTCGGTGTTGGAGGCCAAGGCTCTCCAGAAACGAAGGGAAATCACTGAAGGGATGTTTGGTGTTGGAGGCCAAGGCTCTCCCAGAAATGAAGGGAAATCACTGAAGGGATGTTTGGTGTTCCCTCAGCACTGCTTGAGCTCCTCAGGATCTCCCTTAAAGACCAAACCTCTAAGTTACTCTCTGCAGAAAGTGAGGAACCTGCAGCAATCCCGGAGAGCTTTCGGGGGTACAAAACCTTTAAGAGATTTTTAATTCACACAGAGCAACGCCGTTTTCGAGAGCCACGGTGACACGTTTGTGCATTTCTCTGCTGGAGCCCTTTTCCCTGCATCTGGGGATTTGCTTTCCTAATTTGAGGTGACAGTGCTTCAAGCATGTAGAATTAGCTGCAAAAAGTTCCAAAATCGGGGCCACGGTTGGTGTCTGTGTTGTCAGCCAGCGCCAGGAGCTGGAGCTCCTTACAAATCCTTCCTCCTTCAGCATAATTAGTTCACAGGTGGTGTCTTGAAAAGCCTTTGAAGATGTTGTTGAATTCTTAACGCTGACTAAACAAGTAACTGTGACAGGTCAGAGAGAATAATTGAGGAATCTTCTTTAATTAATGATTTCACATCTTACGAGGCACTTTTATAAAAAATTGGAGCCGGGGAGAGAAGGACCTTAAGTTATTTAATTTTCTCAGGAACAAAAGCGTGCTTTAAAGGAGCACTTGGGCAGGTCGGACAACTCCTTGAACTTCGGTTGCTTCTCCCTGCTCTGCCTTTCCGCATATCTAACACATTTAATATGCCAGGACACCAAATAATACCTCATTTCAGGCAGGCTCTGTTTGTTTCACGGGAAACCTTCCAACCCCTCCGGTTTTTCTCTCCTTTAGCAGTTGCAAATCCCATTTAAATCAATCGGCGATTTTGTGTGAGGAGAATCTGCACGGTCGGACTCCGAAATTCGGAATTTAGGAATTCACGGCGCTCTTTCTTGCCGTTAGTTCTGCCCGTTGGGGCGGGAAGCACGGCGTTCCTGCAGCTGGAGGGCTTTGCATGGCAGCAGGAGACACGGCTGCAGCAAACCCTGCAGCAGGGAAGAGCCCTGGGGCAAGGGACACAGCCAGCTGTGCTCCATCACCCGGCTGCTCTTCCTTCTCCCTGTTCCTGGAATTCCTTCCAGAACACTAGAGGGGGATGAAAACCCAGATTTCGGGTAGCAGGTCCTGGGTCACTGCAAATTTAACTTCTGAACCCTGTTAGGGGCGGACGTGTGCCTGTTGTAAGGGCTTTTGGTGCTCGGTGGCCTCTGTTGCCTCGCAGATATCCCACCCCAGAATCGCCCTGCAGTAGCCAGCCCCAGAACACCGGCAGTTCCTCTGTCCCGGCTGACGGGCACAAAACAGACCATCAGCTCCTGCTGTGAGCAGTTTGCCGTCACGCAGGCGAACATCCCGAGAACGTTGATGTATTAAACCCCCTGGTTCATCAGCTGAAAGCGCTATGTGCGGGGCACATCCTTTCAGGGCCCAGGCAGGTGTGAAATTCCAGCGCGGCTGGTTCCTGCGTTCAGCCGGCTCCGTGCACCTGCGCCGCTAATTCTGCGTTTGTGTGGAATTCTATCCCGTGGGAAAGAGCTGCCTTCCAGCGCCGCAGCCACCTGCTGCTGCCAACAGGTGAACCCCGTGTTCGCAAATCCTCCTGTGGCGGCGCATCCTCCTCGGAGTGAGCGTGTGGAATTAGGTGAAGGTTCCCGTGTCTCAGGGCGCGCTCGCTGACGTTCAGCGCGCTCAGAGCCTGCGTCCTCATTCCAGCAGAATGTTTGAACACACTAAATCACATTATTCACTGCTCGCCGGAGAGATGCATTATTTAATATCAAGAGAGCTGCTTTCTCTCAGCTGAAAAATAGGACCAGAGCTGGGTCGTTTTTAGCCCATTGATTCCCGCTCTCTAAGCCGGCATGTAAAATACAAGGATGTTTCTTTGCTGATACTGTGTTGCCTACGAGCCTTCTGTCGGTGGGGATTTCAATATTAATGAGTTTTCCCACGAAGATGAGAAGCCCACTTAGGAGAAGGAGCTGCTCTGAGAATCCTGAATATTTCACAGCATCACACATCGATCACTCGGCTGGAATTTCGCGTTCCAACCAAGGAGTGCTTCTGAGAGGTGCCAGGAGAGCAGAGCAGGGCCAGGTGTGAAACGGCTTCTGGAGGCTGTGAGGAGCGTGGAGGATGTGGAAGGTGGAGAGATGCTCAGCTCCTGTGGCTGCTCCTTCTGGAGGCTGTGAGGAGTGTGGAGGATGCGGAAGGTGGAGAGATGCTCAGCTCCTGTGGCTGCTCCCTCGTGCCGGGGATGAGCCGCGGAGGTTCCTCCCCACTCCTGGGGGTTGCTCGCCCTGCGTGGAGGCTCTCCGCCTCCAGGACCAGTGTCCTTGCTGCTGGGGGTTCATCAGCAGCCAGAGCAGCTCGGGGTTTTGCAGACGGGATCAGCATTTGTCAGGTGTGTGCCGTGTGAAGGAACTCCAGCACGGGAACACGGGGAGGGCTCGTCCCGGTACAGCTCTGACCTCCCGCACTTAATGGGGTTTAGAACACGGATATTGACAGAATCGGGGAATATCCTGACCTGGAAGGGACACAAGGATCATTGATCCAGCTCCTGCCCTGCACAGAGCCCCCAAATCTCACTCTGGGCATCCCCAGCAGTGGAGTTCAAACCCTCCTGGAGCTCTGGCAGCCTCGGAGCCGTGCCCCTTCCCTGGGGAGCCTGGGCAGTGCCCAGCACCCTCTGGGGGAAGAAGAACCTTTCCCAAAATCCAAGCTGAACCTCCCAGACACAGCCCCAGCTGTTCCCTTGTTCTTGACACAACCTCTTTACACCTTCCCCGAGCCTGAGCCAAGTCCCAGCTCTGACTGAGAGAGGACGAGCAGGAGATTCCAGAGTGTGATTCACCAGCAGGAAGAGAGCAGTCCGTGTTTTTATTTATCACAGAAGGACATGTTTTAAGTGGAGGTTTGATCAGCCAGAACTGGCTGACTACAGGAATTGTACAGGAATAAATATGCATACATCCATCTCGATGAGATGGGTGGCCATGTGCAGAGATTTAAAATGTGTATAGAGCTGTGCATCCGTAACTTCAGGGAGGGCCCAGCTCGCTGCGGAATATGGAGGAGCCTACAGCTACAGCTGGCAAGGAAGGATCTGACAAACTTGGGTTGTTGAGGGAGGGAAGGCTTGGGGGATTAGGGGACTTGTCAGAAAAACCTGTTTGAAAACTCCATGAATATGTCAGTTTTAAAGAAATTCAAATAAAAGCCTGTTGAGTTTTGAGTGGGGGAAAAAAAAAAAAAAAGAAAAAATTACGTTGGCTTCCTTCCAGGCTCCCCATCTCATTCCAGGCAACACTTCTTCTTTTTTTGTCTTTTCCCTGTCTGAATTTCGCACCAAATGGAAATTTCAGTTCCATGCCAGCTGCATTTCGAGTATCTGTGCAACATGGACATTTTGATGGAGTTGCCAGCAATGTTCCCAGCCAGGATGGAAAACAGCCTCCCAGGATGACACAGGATCAGCCATTTCCTCACTCTGAACCTGATGTTCAGAAGCTGCCTCTCCGCCTTCCCCTCCCTACAAACCCTTGCAAGGCCCAGTCTACTCAGGTGGATTTTAAGCCGGGATTTGTCCTTCTTTAACCTTTCCAGATGAGCTCTTAGCGTGTCACCAGGCAGCCCAGGAAAGGCTGAGTGTGGGTTTGTCCAAGAGGCTCTCTGGGTTAAAGGAAACAGCACCAAAATGTGTAGGTAGAGGCATGAGAGCTGAGCCAGCCCCACATCCTTCCAAGAGCAGGGTCGTGACAGCTTCCAGCAGCTCTGAACAATCCAGGAAATATTCCTTTATCACTGGCACCTGCTCCTGCTCGTGATTTTCAGCCAGCCCAGATTTTAACCGAGCCTCTGAACCCACAGAACAGCGAGGAGAACATCTGATTAAAATTTTAAAGATGCTTTTCATTAAGATGGAAGCGGCGCAAAACGCTTCCCGGTTTTCAGCTGCTGAGTCAGATATTTCCATAAGAAAAGGCTGCTGGCGTGAGGAGATGAGCTCGGTGGGCCATTGGCAGCCTGCTCCCTCCCTCCCACGCACACGGAGCCGTCCTGGGGTGACACCGGGTGACAGCGGGACATCCAAACACCGCGTGAAACCATCCCCTTTGTCCTCCTCCTGCCTGAGGTGCGTGACTCAGCTGTGCGTGTCTGTCTCCAGCAGCTCCCCAAGGCACTGATGGGGCTCACGCTCCTCTGTCCCTGCTTGTCCCACAGGGATTGTCCCCCCTGCAGCCTCCCTGCTGCACAGAGCCCCCAAAGGAGCCCCGAGGCCAGGCAATCCAGAGAACGACTGGCTCTGGGAAGCTCGGGCCTGTTCTCTGGAGCAACCGGGGCGCGGTTTTCCAGTTGGAAAACGGGGAGTCATTGGAATAAGCCTCAGGAAGCTGTCAGACAAGGAGCTCTGAAATTTGGCTTCATGCATCACCCTTTACGCTCAAGTCCTGTCTCGTTTCTTTGTGTGGCTGAGGAGAGCAGTGGTGCTGGGAACATGAAATGTCAGGGAGGCGCTGCAGGAAGGAGCAGCGCCTGAGCTGCTGAGTGTGGGGATCCCAAACCCACAGCCGGCCCTGCCTCAGTCCCATTCCGTGCTCCACTTTCCCAGAATATCCTGACCTGGAGGGGACCCACGAGTCCCACCCCAACAGACGGAGCCGTGTTTTACAAAGAGCTGGAAATCCCACCCTGCTCCGTGCTCAGTGCAGATTATCACCCTGCAATTCCCAATCAGGGCTCGGAGAAACCTGAAGGATTTTAGTATTTAGAGGTTAAACTCGGTACAAACCAGGCACAAAAAGGATTGGTTTTGAGGCAGAATATGTCTTTCTGCACGTGTGTCCGAGGCTATCAGAGTCAGTTTTATGGCATCCATCTCTGTCTCTGTACCAAAATGCTGCACTAATTGACAGAGATTTTCAAAGGCATGAATCTTAACAGAACCTGTGTGCCTGAAACTCCCAGTCAGCATTGAAAAATCTCAGCGGTTGGGGTTTTTTTTCCTCTCTTCTGTGTAATAACGCATGCAAAGCTGAGCCATAATGTCTCCAAAATCCTCAGGATTAAGCTGAAAAGCGAGCGGGGAAGGCTGGGGCATGAAAAGCTTCCTGACGCAAAATCCTCCAGCAGCAGGAAAAGCTGCAGGGCAGCAGCAGGCAGGAAGGGTGAGGGGCTCTGGAAAGGGACCCCCAGCAGAAATCCAGCCCCAAATATCTCTGGGAATGGGGGGATCATTCCCTCCCACCCACAGGCAGCTGCAGGAGATGAGAGTCCCCCCGATGGCAAATCAGCTCCTGCTGCAATCCCAAATAATCCATCCTAGGGAGCAGTGATTGAAGGTGAACGGAATCACAGAGTCACAGAATGGCCTGGGTTGGGAGAGACCTGAAATAAATCCCACCCAGGGCCACCCCTGCCATGGTGGGACAGCTCCCACTGCCCCAGGCTGCTCCCAGCCCAGCGTCCAACCCGGCCTGGGGCACTGCCAGGGATCCAGGGACAGCCTGGGATCCTGCCGCTCTGGGAATTCCTGGGAATTCCTGTGCCAGGGCCTGCCCATTCCAAAAGGATTCCTCCAGTGGGTTTAGGGGTGGGAGATGGATCCCACCCCGGGCAGCCACAGCTGCAGGTGACAAACGGAGCGTTCAGAGTGACAAACCAGAGAAATGTCCGGGCGTGAAATCCGCCCCACCCGGAGGGATCAACTGGGAGGAGCCCGGGGGATGGATATCTCCCAATCCCGGGACACTCCCGCATCCCTGGCGTGGGGACAGCCCGGAGGGATCAGCTGGGAGGAGCCCAGGGGATGGATATCTCCCAGCCCCGGGACACTCCATCGTCCCCGGCGTGGGGACAGACCGAAGGGATCAGCTGGGAGGAGCCCAGGGGATGGATATCTCCCAATCCCGGGACACTCCATCGTCCCTGGCGTGGGGTCAGCCCGGAGGGATCAGCTGGGAGGAGCCCAGGGGATGGATGGCTCCCAGCCCCGGGACACTCCCGCATCCCTGGCGTGGGGACAGCCGGCTGCAGCAGGGTCTGGCTCCATCTACTTGAGAAGTAGCAACAGTTTCTCTGGGGCGGTGTTTGAACGCTCTGGAGCTCCATGAATAGTTAATGTCACGTCAGGGCCCGGAGACAAACGCTCTCGGATCTGAAGAGCAAATAGCTCAGGCTGCGATGAGTTATGTTGGTTCCTCCCGTACGCGGCGCCGTGGAAATTGCAATCATCCCTCATGAACGCGCCCAGCTTCCCGCTGCGGGGAGGGAGGGGAGGGAGGGGAGGGAAGGGAGGGAAGGGAGGGAAGGGAGGGAGGGAAGGGTGGCCGCTGCCTCGGCCGCCTGGGGGAGGAGGGAGAAGGGCCAGGGGTGGCTGCTCTGCTCTGTTCTCCCTGCAGCCGGGCACAGACAGGGTGTACCCCTGCAGAAATGGGGGCTGCGGGAGTTCAGGTGCCAAGGAGCCCACATCCCCTCAGTGGAGGTGACTTGTCCCTGGACCCCCTTTAGGGAGGTGACTTGTCCCTGGATCCCCTTTCGTTTCCCTGCATCCCCTTTATCCAGGGGATATTTGTTTCCCTAGATCCCCTTTAAGGATGTGACTTTTCCCTGCATCCCCTTTAAGTATGCAACTTTTCTCTGGACCCCCTTTATGGAGCTGAATTTTTCCTGGATCCCTTTTATGCAGGTGACTTTCCCCTGGATCCCCTTTCTTTTCCCTGGATCCCCTTTAAGGGTGTGACTTTCCCCTGGATCCCCTTTCTTTTCCCTGGATCCCCTTTCTTTTCCCTGAATCCCCTTTCTTTTCCCTGGATCCCCTTTAAGGGTGTGACTTTTCCCTGGATCCCCTTTATGGAGATGAATTTTTCCTGGATCCCTTTTATGCAGGTGACTTTTCCCTGGATCCCCTTTCTTTTCCCTGGATCACCTTCAAGGGTGTGACTTTTCCCTGGATCCCCTTTAAGGATGTGACTTTCCCCTGGATCCCCTTTCTTTTCCCTGGATCCCCTTTAAGGGTGTGACTTTCCCCTGGATCCCCTTTCTTTTCCCTGAATCCCCTTTCTTTTCCCTGGATCCCCTTCAAGGGTGTGACTTTCCCCTGGATCCCCTTCATGGAGGATTCCATATGGAACGATGGATATTCCTGCTGGTGTCCACCCAGACCCTCCCCTGGCCCAGCCTGAGGCCATTACGGTTCACTGTAACTTCTGGAATTAGCAAACAGTTGGACTTGGTTGTTTATTTCATCCATCGCCACCTTCTAATCAAAACACTATTGATGATTAATTCCTTAGCTATTGGCACAGTTCGGGAATAACTTTCCATGAATTATGAGGGGGGTTCCAATATTCCTATAAAAAGAGAGGAATACATGCACCATGCAGAAATAGGACCAAGAGGAGCCCACCAGAAGTGCCTAAGAAAATCAACCTGAATAAACCCCTCATCCTAGAAATCATCTGCCAGCCACCTCGGTGGGAGATTTGCTGAAAGGCTACCGGTGTTTCCAGCCAAAACCTTCCTTCCTCACACACCAAAAAAAGGAGAGGAGTCATGTTCCCACCTGCCTCACCCCGCATCCTTTGTCAAGAGCACAAGAATGATGTGGAAACCGTGCAGAAACTGGAAAGTTCAGTGTGAAAAATTATCATTCACGCTGCTGTATGACATTGCCTCAGCACAGCAGAACCAACAGAGTCTTCCTGATATATGAGAACTATCAAAGGTTGCCACTGAACACGGAGATTTAATGTGCTGCTTAATTCGAGAGCTTATTTACAATGTCACACGTCACTCGGAGAAAAATGGCTCTGACAACCAATCATTTAAAATATAGGAAGAATGTTTAACAAAAGGTCAGAAGTACAAATATTTTACATATTAACTACTAATAAATTCATTTCCTCTCCAAGTTAGGAGGATCAGCAAATGTCTCCAAAGCCATTTGCAATATTTCAGCACAAGACCCAACCTCTAATTACCAATGCGAATTGTAAATAATTGTCAAGTATGCAGATGAGCCAAAAATTCTCTCAAATTAAAGTAATTAGCTCCCAAGTCAAATTTTCCTGTCACATTAAAACGCTTTTCCTCGTCTCCAATGTGACACTTACAAATGAGAGCCACATTGTCAGGGAAGCAGTTATTGTAGGCTGCCAGGATGATCTGCACCCGCAGCCGAGAGCTCTCTGCTTCCACAGGAACCCGAGCTGAGTTTTCACTCCGTGGCCATGCTGCTCGTCCCCTGTGGGAGTGGGGAATTTATCCAGCTGGAACCCTGGCAGGTGGCTCCAGAGCTTCCCCATCACTTGGTGTGGGAATATCTCTCATGGAGAGTCTCCTCAGCGCTCGGTTCTCCTTCCCTGAGGAACCCTCCCAGGTCTGGGATAGAGAGGGGAATTGTGCCCCACCCTGCAGCACAGGGATGGGGGAGTGGGAATGGGAATGGGAATGGGAATGGGAATGAGAATGGGAATGGGAACGGGCAGCTTGCCTCTCCCAGTGCTTTCTCTGGTGCTTTCATGCTTTACTCTCAGTGTCCTCTTAACCAACGCCGTGTTTTCCACGTCCAGTGGAAGGTCCTGAGCCATCCTCCCGTGTAATTTTAGATTCCCGGGCAGCACCCAGCTGGGTGTTTTCCATTCACTGCTCGGTTCTATTTCACTTCGGGCTGAACGAGCCTGGGTTTGCTGCTTGCTGCAGAGGAACCCAAAATCGGGGAGAGGACACGGTCCCGGCCTTGAGCACGTCCCATCCCCAGCCAGTTGTGCGGGCAGAAGAGTGCACGGTGCCCTGAAATAAGGCAGGATTTACCTGCTCCTTTCCAGGGATCCCTTCCAGGCCGGGATCCCCTCTGCCTCTGCCACTTCTTCCAGACAGGACAACAGGGTTTGGACTCAGAAATCCAAGCTGGGTTTGTGGTTTCCTTTGCCCTGCCTGTGCCAAGAGCAGTGAATCTGGAGGAATATGACAAGGGGAGGGAAAGGCTGAGCCTCACTCAGGCACCTCATCCATTCAGGCTGGATTTTCGGGAAAGGTTCTTCCCCCAGAGGGTGCTGACGCTGCCCAGGCTCCCCAGGGAATGGGCACATTCCCAAAGCTGCCGGAGCTCCAGGAGGGTTTGGACAGTGCCAGAAGGTCCAGGAGCCATGATTTGGGACCGTGGGTGACGGGGTCTGCTCCGGCTGCCCAGAGCCATCGAATCCCTTCTCCCTCGGCCGATTTCTGCCCTCTCCCTTGCTGCTCCCAGGCAGGGGTGAGGCGGTGATCCCGCTCAGCACGGGTCCATCCCGGGGCTGGGGCTCTCACCTCCTGTGTCTGTTCCAGGCCAGCTCACCCCTCGAGGCTGCTCCCATCCCTTGCTCCGCAGCTCCTCAGGGATGTTTCATTTTTCCAACGCCGCTGCGCTCCTCGGCCACACAAAGAAATGGGACACGACTCCAGTACAAAGGGTGATATATAAAGTCAAATTTCGTTCTGTTCCCTCACAGTAGTTTTCCTCATAAATACTCCTCGGGATTGTGAAATACTCCTTGGATCCGAGTCCATCAGGGCTGCACTATTTCATCCCGTTGCGCTCAGAGCTCTCCGTGCTCAGGCTCCATTCATCCCATCGAGGCACGAGAGGGATTCTTTTCCCTTGCAGCATTTCAGGGAAGGTGTTTTCGTTTGTGGTTTATCCCTGTCCCAGTGAAATTCCACCGAAGAGACACCTGAGCAGTGTGTGAGGGTTGGAAGTGGGGGCTGTTTCTGGAGCTGACACCAGAGCTGGTGCTGCAGTGTCAGAGCAGCACCACTGCTCTGATTCTGGGATATCCGGGGACATCCACAGGATCCTGGAATTCTTTGGCTTGGGAGGGGCTGCAGAGATCACCCAGTGCCACCCTGCCATGGTGGGACACCTCCCACTGTCCCAGGCTGTCCCCAATGTCCAGCCTGGCCTTGGGCACTGCCAGGGATCCAGGGGCAGCCACAGCTGCTCTGGGCACCCTGTGCAGGGCCTCAGCACCCTGCCAGGGAACAATTCCTGATTCCCAATCTCCCATCCATCACTGCCCCCTGGCTCTGGGATCCATTCCCTGTGTGCTGTCCCTCCTTGTCCCCAGCCCCTCTCCAGCTCTCCTGGAGCCCCTTCAGGCCCTGCCAGGGGCTCGGAGCTCTCCCTGGATCCTTCTCCTCTCCAGGACTGAGCAGGAACCACAGCGAGATCCCACAGAGGGGCCAGGAACTGCAGGGATTTTTAGGTACCACCCAGTGCTCCCGAGCATTTTCTGGCTTGGGAAATGCTCCGTTCCAGAGGATTATTTGAGACCCTTAGCCCCCTTTTCCCCCCGAGCCTCAATCCCAGCCCCAGGCGCCAGCTGCCATTGAAGAGCTCTGGTTGGATCCACTGCACCCTGGGGCTGGCAGCCCCACACCCTCACAAGCACAAATGATCTGACTTTGACACCTGGGTGTATTTTTAGCAGTCTGAAACGAGTCTGTGGCTGTTTGCAGTATTTAGCGTGAGTTATTTGTCAGGGAACGGGAAAGGTGACTCCGGCTGTGGAGGGCAGGGAGGGAGCGGGTGTCTCCTCCTTGGCCAGGGTTCCCACAGCCAGGGAACCCCAAATCCCCGGCAAAGATCCCCACCATTCAGAACGGCACTGCTGGTGGCCATGGTTACCAGGTGTTCCTTGCTTGGCTCTTTTTCTCAACCTGTAAACATCGTATTTTCTATTTTGCCTCAGTCAGAATCAGCATCAAGATCGGTTTTGCATTAGACACAGGGCACATCCCAACTGGGCTCTTCATGACTGAAACAAGAAATGCTTCTGTCTCATTTTCTGAGCATGCACGAGCACAGACTGGGATCATATTTCACTTTAAGACATTGCTGGTGGCACATCTCGAGTGTTTAAAATACTAAGCTTTCAGATTTCAGCACAGCAAACAGCTGATTTTTGCTTCTGCAGATCTAGCAATTGTATTTCAGCCCCTGTTTTCCCATTTTAAGACCCATAAAATGCTTTTTTATTCACCTAAATTTGAAATAAGGACAAATCAGCATTTCATTTTCTATTTCCTGCCCCGCCAGCAGCCCTGTGTGAGTGCTGATGGACAGGGCCTGATAACTCTCCTCTTTTATCAACCCCATCACTCTTCTGGGGCTCATCTCCTGGATCTCTCTGCCAACACTGCCATCCCAGAGGATGATAAAGCCCCTCTGCTGAGCACTTGGCACTTTCCAGCTTTATCCTCCGTAGCTCTGGCTCATCCACGGGGCAGAGCCAGCCCTTGGACAGCTCCTGAAATATTCCCTGCCCTTCCTCAAGGGTTTTCAGAGAGATTTGTCTGGGTGGTGCCAAGCTCTCCCTGACAGACGACGCACAAAAGCGAGATCCTGCCCCAGCTGCAGCCCCGCGTCCCAGGGAGGGGCAGGGGATGGGCAGAGCTCTGTGCCCCGGGCTGGAGCAGCTCCTGGGATGGTGCAGTGGGATGGAGCAGGCTCACGGGACATTCCTGCCAGAATCCTTGTCCCTACAGCTTCCAGCCCTGCCCCGGGCAGCTGTGCCAGGGCTGGGCAGCATTTCCAGGAGGGAATTTTCCCTAAAATCCCCCCCTGAACCTCCCCTGGCCCAGCCTGAGGCCGTTCCCTCTGCTCCTGTCCCTGTTCCCTGGGAGCAGATCCCAAATCCCCCCGGCTGTCCCCTCCTGTCAGGAGTTGTGTAGAGCCACAAGGTTCCTCCTGAGCCTCCTTTTCTCCAGGCTCAGCCCCTTCCCAGCTCCCTCAGGGATTCTCCAGCCCCTTCCCAGCTTTGTTCCCTTCCCTGGACACGCTCCAGCCCTTCAGGTCCTTCTTGTACTGAGGGGCCCAGGACTGACCCCAGAACTGACCCCAGAGCTGAGCTGACCCCAGGACTGACCCCAAAACTGACCCCAGGACTGACCCCAGTGCTGACCCCAGGACTGACCCCAGGACTGACCCCAGAGCTGACCCCAGGACTGGCGGCGCCCCATGCAGGCCCAGCACATCAGGGGGTTTTTAGGCTGTGCCAGGGACAGAGTCAGGCCTGGCTGCAGAGAACCATGCTCCAAAGGTGAATTTCCACACGGCTGACGTCCCCAGCGTTTCCCAGGAGTTCCTGGGGGGCCAGGGCCTGGCACACCCTCAGCAGGGCTTCCTCCTCCTCAGATGGATTTAACTCATCCTGAATTTTCCATGTGTTTAACCCCATCCTCCCTCTGGAACCCTCCCTCTTCCTCCTCCTGAGAAGGATTTAACTCATCCTGCATTTCCCGTCCGGGCCCTGAGGATGATTGCTGAACAAATCCCCTTTTCCCGATTCCTTTTCCCACACCCTCTGAGGTTTTGCTCTCCCAAGGCCGGGCTTTCCCGGTCCTTCCCGGCCTGCAAGGAGAGGTTTGTGCCCCTGCCCCTTCCCCGCGGTCCCAGAGCTCTGCGGGCATTCCCTGCTCCTGACAGAGTCTTTGATCCACTGTCCACCTTCTCCTCCACAGCCATAAATCCTGCACCGGCTCCGAGTGTAACAAAATGTGGAGATGTTATCCCTAGGCCTCGCCCGAGCCTTCCGAGGCCCATTATCTCCCCATCTTTTCTTTTAAAGGAACCTTCTTTGACAGCTTAGCCTTTTTAGTCCCCCTTTTTTTTTTTTTTTTCTGCCTTGCTGCTTTGACCTTGAGTTAGTTTATTCCTTCCTTCTCTGTATGTTTGAAACGTTGCGCCAAAAAAATCCAATTTATTAAGGCTTTCCTTTAGTAAATGATTAACCTGAATATAGTTAAATGAAATGCTTATTAACGTCTCCCTGCATAATCCATTTAACAGAATTAGTCTTGCTTATTCAGACAACCTAAAGGGGTCTGTGCTTTTGTCTACACAGCATCAGCATTAAAGCTTATAATTATTTCTGGTTAATGCAGCCCTTGGTGCTAGGAAATGCTGGTTTGTGTGTTCCAGCATAGCACTTCTCCTAATCTCTTGTATTAATTAGAGATACCGATATAATATGACTTTGCTCCTTTCTATTCGGCACCAGGAGAGATGTCTGAATATAATCCTATCTCTGCTAAGGGTGTCTTAAATATTTCCACAAGTGCTGGCTGGTGTAAAACATTAGGATTAGGCACAGTAATCCCTAAACTGGAAGAAAGGAGAGCTTCCAAAGGCACGTGGGTGTGCCTGGCACGGGGCTGGTGGTTCCTCCTTCCCCTGGGAGGAGATTGAAGGTCCTGTCCAAGCTCAGATCCCAGCCCCGGTCGCTCTGGGAGTCCATCCCAGCCCCTGGAGATGCTCAGTGTGTCCCTCCCTTACCCAGAGGCACGCAGCCGCTCTGGCTCTAAGGAAAATCTGACTGAAGTGGCACGAGTGTAAATTATCACCCCTCAGTGGCTGCAGCTGACATTTTAAACTCACTGCGTCCTCTGAATCCTGGGTCATTTGATATTTCAGACGTCAGGCTCTCCGTGGAGCTCCTTTTAATCTTTTTCTAGATGGAAATTCTCTTTTTTTTTTTTTTTCCCAGACATTTCAAGGTGTAACTCCCTGGGCTCTGAAGTGAATTTGCAGCACCAGACCATAAAATCACGGAATCATTTAGGCTGGAAAAGCCCCCCCAGACCATCCAGTCCAACCATTCCCAGCACTGCCAGGGCCACCCCTGCCCCACGCCCCTGAGTGCCACATTCTGGGGCTTTGAGATCCCCCCAGGGATGGGGAATCCAACCCTCCCGGGGCTGGGCAGCCCTTTCCATGGAGAAATTCCTGCTGTCCCAGCTGCCCCTCCCTTGGCACAGCTCTGCTTCCCGAAGCTCTGCCAAGGCCTCTGTGAATTCAGCCCTGTGTCACGGGGCTCACGGAAATGCCCGGGGTGGCTGCAGGTGTAATCACAGACTCAGATAATTCCAGCTTTTATTTAAAGCCTAATCACTCATTCCTCCACCGTCACCTCCCTGCATAAATATTAAGACTGGGAGCTCGTGTGTTTGCGTGTGTGGAACAATGGCAAGGCAACATTTCAGTGGTGGGGAAGAAAAAAGCAGCTGGTTTGTGCTGCTCTCGAACATTTAAACCTTTTCATTTCCCCCTGAGCTGAGGGCTTAGTCTGACACGGAGCACCGTCACAATGTGCTTTGGGAACTATCGAGTCCAAGAACAAAGCGACCTTGCACGGCCTTGCACAGAGAATGCTCAGGGAAGCAAGGACTGCTCAGTCCTTACCAAAATAATTACTCAGAGTAGATCAAGGACTGAGCAGACCACGCTAGGAGTCTTTAAATTTTAAAGGTGTGTTTATTTTGAAAGTTTATGTATCAGCACAAATCTATGGAATGTTATTAATATCCAGCGTTTTGCTTGGCCAGCAAAGAATTCAGGGAAAGCTAATCAAAATTCTGAGGGGGGAAAAGAAAAAGGCTGCAGGATATTATTAATTTTTAAGAATTTTTAAGAGTCTAGCCCAATATTTTAAGCCGTGTGTGATCCAGTAAGCCTCGTGTGACATCATAATTGATAATTAGGCTTCTCCAGGCTTGCTTCTCCTCCAGGTTTCTTCCCCACCCAATTCTCCTGCTTAGGCAGCTTTGGGAACTGTAACTCTTTTCTATTATCTCCCCAAGTCAGTGCATTTTCCCCCCATTAACTCCCCTCTTGCCTTTGTGCAGAAACAATCCAGGTATGATTTAATAAGCCTTGGAAAGACAGAGCTGGTTCATATGCAGGAAATCAGATTTACATAATTTTCCGCTCGCTTTTATAGGCACCGTAGTTCAAATTATCCTTAAGTTGGGGAAATTCTTTTCATACCACAAAATGAAATAGCACCTGCGTTATGCTTCAGCTTCCTCGCCTGGCCCTTGTCATAAATTAAAGGTTGGTTTGCCACCCTGACTGAGCACAGAAAGTCCCTTTTTAATGGGAGGAGAGGAAATGCCCTGGCCTGCACTTAGTCACAGTCATCAGTCGCTAAACTAAGCTTCAAAACCGAGTTTAATCTTGTTTTGTTCGGGGCTTATTGCCTGAACCTTCCTGCGCGGGGGGAGAGCAGCGGATTCCGGGTTGTGTCACATTCTCTGCGCCGGTTAAAATGTCACACGCTGAAAATGGAGCTCTGGGGACCTGTGCAGGAACCGAAGGGACGCTCGTGTTCCGGGATTTGGGCTGGGCTGGGGCCGGGGAGGCAGCGAAAGCAAACGGGGTTTGGGGCAGGGTGAGGGGACAGCTCCTCGTGCTCCCTCCTGCCTGTGCCTTTCCAAGAGCAAACCCACGGCTCTCAGTGAGTCCTGGAATGGTTTGGGTTGGAAAGGACCTTAAATCCCAACCCATCCCACCCCTGCCATGGGGACACCTCCCACTGTCCCAGGCTGCTCCAGCCCCATGTCCAACCCGGCCTTGGACACTGCCAGGGATCCAGGGGCAGCCACAGCTGTGACTGATGGCACCCTGTGCCAGGGAATGCCACCCTCACAGGGAACAATTCCTGCCCAAATTCCCACCTGAATCAACACTCATCCAGCCTAAGGCCGCTCCCCTTGTCCTCTCAAGGCCAAGGTCTCTGCCAGGTCCATCCCTGAGGACATTCCTGCCCCAGCCCAGCCCCGGGGACGAGCTCCTCCCTTGCTCCTCAACGCTGATTTCTTGTGTTTCCCCGCTTTGCGCTCTGTGTGCACTTAGCCAGGGAATTCAAGAAAGACTTTGCGGTAAACAAATAAATACAATTTCTTCAAAATAAGTATTAATGTCTTTGGCTGAGCACAGTTGTCAAACTCTGGCTTCTGGAGCTGGGCGCAAAATGAGCTGTTTTCCACGAGAGCTCAATCCAGTCGCCTCTCATTGATTGCACTGCAGACCTTAACGCTGGGGGACTTAAAAACGGATCGATTATCTGGCTGGTTCAAAATGAATCACTCCCATTTTTAGGCGCTCGCCTTAAAAACGATTTCTCCCCTTGGAGCAAGCGGGGCTGTCCCCGGGGCGGGGCGGAGCAGGGCCGGGCTGCGCTCACGGCAGGAATTCTGCCGCTGCTGCCCTGGGAGCAGCTTGGGATGGCCGATGGAAAATGAGAACGCGGGGCGCCGGGAGAGCTGTCGCTGACCCGCTGTCCTTGTCTTGCAGCTCCCAGCACGGCCCAGTACGGGATCACCGGGCACGCCGAGGTGCTGTTCTCCTGCTGGTCGCTGGTGTTGACGCTGTCCTCCCTCAGCAGCATATTCTACCTGAAGAACATCCTTCTGCACTAAATGTAAAGACCCATAAAAGGCTTTTAAGGATTCTCTGAAAGTGCTGATGACTGGATCCAATCTGGTAGAGTTTGTTAAAAGCGGCGTGGGATATAATCAGTGCTTACATGGGGATGATGGCCTTCTGTAGAATTGCTCATTATGTAAATACTTTAATTCGACTCCTTTTTTTTTTTTTTCTTTTTTCTTTTCTTTTTTTTTTTTTTTGATTAGCTGCATTACCTTGTGAAGCAGTACACATTGTCCTTTTTTAAGACGTGAGAACTCTGAAATTACTTTTAGAGGATATTAATTGTGATTTCATGTTTGTAATCGACAAGTTTTCAGAAGCATTCAGTCATGGTCTGCTGAGTCGCAGACTATAGTTTACAAAAAAAAAAAAAAAAAAAGGATATTGCAGTAAAAATGTGCTTCTTTAAGGCTGCAATACAAACATTCAGCTCCCTTCTCAACTAGCATTCTATCCAAACTTACACAAAAACATTTGTCCTTTTTTGAGTAAAAAAAAAAAAAAAAATCAAATAACATTGCCTTCAAAATATTTCCTCAAAATATTACACATATCTAGATTTACTTCTAGCATGATATTCAGGTTTCAAGAATGAGCCTTGTACTATAACTGCACTGCGCAGTACTGCTTCTGTTCTCTTCCCTCTTTCCTGCCAATTCAGCATGGTTGTGCCTTCATGAAACACGACTTTCCTCTTCCTCTCCAGCCAATCTGGAATGTGTTTTGGGAGATGCTGAAGCATCCTTTTGAGCGTGAGGAATCTCCCGGTGAGGACAGAGGCGCTCTGAGGAGAGGTTCCTCTCCAGGAGCAGGGCTGAGCTCCAGGGCAGCACCAACTCCTCCCTGTTCCTCCCTCTTCCGCCGCTGACCAGTAGGTGACCTCTGTAAAAACGACATTCCCCAGTTAGAAAACGGAACCCAAATTGTTTTGTGGCGTCTTCACAATGTCGGGATGTTCCCCTGAAGCCAAGTTCCCACCTGGCTGCAAACGCCGGGATCGTCCCTTTCGTATCACTGGCAAAGTGAATTGGTGTTTTTCTTGCACTCACTTTTGTACTGGTTTGGCTGATTTAGCAATGATAAAGGATGCTTTGAACCACGAGACACCTGCGAATCCCTGGAGAATCAGGCAGAATTTCTGTCTGCACATACCCCCGTGGCAGCGAGGGTGCTCCTGCTGAGGGGACGTGGCCGTCCTCGGGAGAGCCACCAGGACAGGCTTGGGGGGAGCTGGACAGGCGTGGGGGGGCCGCTGTCCCCTGCCAGCCCTGACACGCCATCCCCGCGCCGCAGCCCTCGGGAGGACACCGCCCGCACACGCTGAAGGATCAAGCTCAGAAATCGAAATCCCCTTTATTCCTTCCAGCCCTGGAGTGCGAAGCGCTGCTCCCAGCTCAGGCCTGACCGAGAGCTGCCGCCTGTGGGACGGTGCCCGTGGCCAGCAGCCCTTGGGCACCGCATCCCCTGGTGGCCCCAACAGCTCCTGACGTGCTCACAGACAGCTGCTGACAGCAGGAATAACAAAATCCTTATCACAGAGTGCCAGGCTGGCTTGGGCTGGGAGGGACCTCAAAGCCCATCCCACCCCACCCCACCCCAGCCCTGCCAGGGACAGGGACATTTCCACTCTCCCAGGCTGCTCCAGGCCCCCTCCAACCTGGCCTTGGGTGGGACAGCACCACTCTCACTGTGACCGTTCCCAGGTTCCGTGTGTGAGCTCCAGCAGGTGACACAAATTTCCCAGCTCCCCGTTCCCCCTCCCCTCACGGCGGGGTTTTGGCAGTGGGCAGCACCAGCTCAGCGCTGGGAATACTCAGCAGTCCCAAGATCCCCTTTTTCCAGCTGGGAATACTCAGCAGTCCCAAGATCCCCTTTTTTCAGCTGGGAATACTCAGCAGTCCCAAGATCCCCTTTTTTCAGCAAGTTTTCTGTGCTCAGGCTGAACGGTCCCAGGTCAGTGTGCAGCCAGAACGTGCGGGGCCCCTGCTGTCCCTGCTGGGGAGGGGCAGAAACAGAGATGTTCACTCCAGGAGACGGCAACAAAACCTCCTGGGTCACTCTGCCTGTGCTCAGCGACACACTGTATTATTTCTCTTTTTATTTACAGCCATGTGCCAAGCAGTTGCTGTTTTCAGACACGTGGCATTTTTTAAAACCTGGAATAACATGAGCAAACCCATTCTGCAAGGAAAAGGTCCGAACTCAGCTCAGCTGAGTTTATCAGTCCTGATATCCCGATCTCTCTTGTATTGCAGCTTTAAAGTGCTCTATTTTAGAATCCATTCACTAGAAACAGTGGTGCTGCGGGAAGTCTTGTGTCAGTGCAGTTTTATGGAGGAAAAAAATAAGGATGTGGACAACCCAACCCATACGTGTGAAACTGGGAGTGGGTTCTATCCTGTGGCTGGATCAAATCCTGCATTCCAATGATACATTGCATTCCAGTGATTCCTGATATTTGGAACCCGATCTTTCCAGCAACAGAATAGAATGAGCAGCAGCTTTATTAAATATTGAAAAAAAAAAAAAAAAAAAAAAAAAAAAAGAATATAAGGTGAAGCGTTGAATGTTTGCATTCGCACCAGGGAGAGCCACTGGGTGACACGGAGGAGATATCCCGTCCCACCTTTGGTTTTCCCTTGGGAGGGGACACCCCCCTTGTCAGGCCCAAAAGGAAAACCCAAACCCACGATGCCAGGAGGGCTGGGAGCCGTGCCTGGGCGCCGGGGTGTGTGTGTGCCAGGCAGGAGCTCTGGGCTCTGCGGCCCTGCTCAGCGCAGGGCTGGAGCTGCAGCAGGGAGGGGATGGAGACAGCGGGCACCAGGCTGGGCTGGGATCCCTGCTCCCCACACCAGCAGAGTGACCACGGCCGCTGCCAGGACCGGAGAGTTTGGGCGTGGAAGGCACCGCCCGGTCAGCTGTTGGGAGCTTTGCTGTGTGCTTCCCCAGAGCTCTGACCCACCCCGCCGGGGTCTCGATTCCCACCTTCCCAACACGAACAGCAAAGCTTTGGCTGAGTGTTTCCATCAGGGCTGTTGCCCCCGCTGGAGCCCCCCGGGCTGGGAGGGCCCCTGTGCAGGGCTCGGGGCTGTGTCCCCGCACAGTGACACGGCTGTCACACGGCTGCTGGCCCCGGAGCTGCGCTGACACTCGCCCCAGGGACGTCTCACAGCTCGGGAACAAATGTAGTTTCTCCAGGGTTTGTAGCTTGGCAGGATCCTTCAGAGCCAGACAGCTTTTTTTAAACTTTTCAATAGGTTTTTTTTTAGAGTCGATGCTGTTTTTAAGATCCAGGAGTGTTAAACCCATCCCGGTGACGGCTGCTTTTTTTGCACATTTTCTGAGCAAGTGTTCGAAACAGACAATGGCAAATGTTCTGCTACCAAAACCTCCAGTGAGTCCACAGAACTGTGTTATGAAGAATGTGTGTACCAAAATATGTATTTACATGGATAAATATGCCTTAAAGACTAAATATGCATTTACTTCTAAGGCTGGATCTGCCTCGTGCCCAGACTGGAGGTAAATAATCCATATTTCACAGCTGCCATGGAGGGGGTTGTTTCCTCGGAGAAAAAAAACAAAAGGGGGGAGGAGAGCATTTGTTTAAAAAGAATCTTCAATAATTGTAAAAACCTTGCATGAGCTGCCATGTGTGAGGAGGAGCGGGGTGAGGATGAAGCTGAGCCTGGCACCCCAGCGCTGGGGTTTGATGTGGGGCTGGCAGGGCTGTGGTGCCACCAAAAACCGCCACATCCTCTTCCCTGTCCCCCTGCACACCCAAATCCCTGGGAGCTGGGACAGAGTGAGGGATCTGGGAGGTTCCCAGCCCCACAGGGCTGTGGGAATGGGGAATGGGAATGGGGAATGGGAATGGGAATGGGAATGGGAATGGGAATGGGAATGGGAA
>JAIXNV010000637.1:0-20305 GCA_020917445.1 Riparia riparia
TCGGAGAACAAAATCCTCAAGCCTCACAGTTTAATCTACCACCAGTGGAAGGAATGGCAAGAGCTCCAAGTTCATTTGCAGTGGGGATCCACATCTGCACCCTTCCTGAGAGAGCTGAAGACAAAACAGCAGTCAAAAATGCCTTCCCAGCCCTACCCAGCACAAACAACAAACACATCCTCTGAGTGCGACTGGGTTTACCTATTTCCCCCACCATGTCAGTCAAACGTACAATCAAGGTAAAATATCCCAAGCTTTTGGCATTAGATACACTTCACTCAATGAACAGAGCAGAACAATTTGGAGATACTTCTCTTAAAATAATAATAAAAAAAATAAATAGCAGTGACAGGTCAGAACTTGTGCAACACAGACTTTTCTCTAGTACATGTACATTCATAGACACTGAAATACTTCTCCATGGATATAGTGCAAAGCTGCTGGCAGCAGGAAACCCCCAAACCTCAGGGCTCTCTGAAGCCATGGAGAGAAAACACACACAAACCCACCCTGTGCCATTCTATAGCATCCAGCTGTGAGGGCACCATCAGAGGGAGGATGAATTTCAAGAAGCAACAATAGTGGCAAAACAAGAGCTTGAACTCCAGAGCACGTTGGGGTCTGCTTCCATCATCTCCAACACAGATAACAGCCAGCACTGAATTGCTGCTGCCTCTCCTGACTTGCTGTCAATGACAGCAGGGAGCATCCAGAACGAGCTCTCTTGAGCCAAAACACAGCCTTTATTGCTCAAAAGCCAATAAAACCACAAGGAGAACTTGAGTATTGGTTTGGGTGGGTTTTTTTTTTGGAAAATGTGTTTAGCAGTCTCACTTGCTATTTGAGCAAAGGGAGAAAACAAGTGAGAGAAGCTGGTAAAATTTGTCCCTAAAGATAAAGAATAATAGAATTTTGCAAAGTGCTCTTCTAACAGGAAAACCTGTATCTGACGGGACAACCCCAAAAAAATTCAGAAGTCACAACTAAGTAACTGTGTCAGTCCCTCATCTCCACTTTCTTCCTTGGTTCTTTTTCCTTTAATACACAGACATATATATATATATAAGGGCAGCAAAAAGCAAAAAGTTACTGACTGGCATTTTCATTCAAAGTAATGAATACAGAACACCAAGAAAGCTGAAGACCCTTCAGAGATGCGGGACATAAGAAGCTACAGAGCCTATGGTAGTCAGAAGGGGCAATTCTACCAAGGAATGACCAAGTTCCTGCTCCTTTGGAAGCCTTGGAAAAGCACCAGGCAATTCCAACCCCAAACCACAGCTGTTGCCACTATTGTTCCACTGTCAATTATTTTAAGACACACAAAGGCAAGCTACAATGCCCAAGAACACCTTTACCAACAGAGGAATTCTGAAGTAGCTGAAAAATGTCAACAATTTGCCTAAACAAGAAATGCTGAGCTCTGCTTTGATGCTTTTAGAAGTGCAGACCCGTGCAGAAGGTCTCAGAGTGCTGAGGGGAAGAAGCAGCCTTTGTTGTCAATTTGGAGTGATCGCTCCTTCAAAACTTTAAAAACCTTTCCACACACAAAAAAAAAGAGGTGTTCTGAACCAAATTTAAGACAAGATGTCTTAATAAGCTAAACTCAGCTGCCTCAAAGGTACTAGGGCAGTTCATTTGCATTGGTATAGGTTAATTAAACTTTTGGTCAAAAGGACTGAAAACTGCAACAACTTCTACACTTTCCTCTGACCTCCTCTTCTTGTCCCAGTTTGGTGAAAAGTCTGACAGAAGGATGCTTCTTCTTTACTGAAAAAGAATGCAGCTGTTTCAAACACACACACAAAGATGAGACTGGTTCTGCTCCTGGGTCTCTTGTTCCACGCGTTGCCTCCGGGGCCCTATGCAGAGCGCCAGGTCAGCCCGTTCTTGGCAGGCTCCAGGAAATTCTCAATCAAAGCCTCAATCAGCTTCTGGAGCTCTTCTTCCAGCACACTTCTGTCACTGCAGGAAAGAACAGGGCCAGGTCAGAGGTTGGAAACGTCCAAACATAAATAAACGAACAGCAAGACCTCATGGGGGATGGACTTGCTCTGCTGGGTGTCCTACCCCACCAGGTGTACAGACTCCAAACTGCCTGCTTTAACAAGCTCCTTTTCAGCAGGGATTATCATGGAATCACAGAATGGGTTGGGAAGGCAGGGACTTTTAAAGATGGTGCCCAGAGCCCTCTAGTGGCCTTTTACTCCTTCAATTAATTTCAGTTAATACTGCAATAATCCAGTGGGGAGGCCCCGGCACAGGTTGCCCAGAGCAGCTGTGGCTGCCCCACCTCTGAGAGTGTCCAAGGCCAGGTTGGAGCAGTGGAGGATTTCCCTGCCCGTGGCAGAGGGGTGGAATGAGATGGTCTTTAAGGTCCCTTCCACAATTCTATAGCACAGGAAGTTTTTGTGGCGTAAAAACACCTAGATTTTTCACGCCCCCCCCCCCCCGGCCTTTAAGCTGGAAGAAGCTGAACCCAGGTGAAAAACACTGAGTTCCTCTCTGGCAGCTCAGAGTAACAGCAGATTCCCAGAGGCAGTGGAAACCCAGATGGCTGCAAAGACACCACCAGCAGCAGCACAACCTCAGAAGAGAAAAGTGTGCAACACTCAGTGCCCTGGTCAGGTCCACAAGGTGAGGGCTGGTCACAGGTTGGACTCTGATTTCTGAGAGCTTTCCTAGCCTACATAATTTGTGATTTTGTCACCTGCTCCCCATTTGACTCTAAGTAAGTGGGGAATTGGGTTTGTTAAGGAAGTCCCCTCTCTGTGTGTCCCTGCTGCAGGCAAGCAGAGGGCCAGGGCACCGACCTGTGCCCGGGCAGCGCGCACATCTCAGCGTAGTACTTGATCTTGGGCTCAGTGCCGCTGGTGCGCAGCGTGGCCACACAGCCGTTCTGGAAGGTGAACGTGATCATCTGGCTGCTCTTGCTCACCGGCAGCACCTAGAAAACAGCAGCAGCCCCTGGAAGTTCAGGAGTGGCAGGAGCATCAGGCTCTGTGAGCCAACAAAGGTCACTGACCTTTGTACCGGAATAACCACCGCATTATTCTGCATCTGCCTCTTTCCCGGTGTATTCCCCTTTCGGTTCCTGCAGGCCCTCCTCTGCAAAACACCTCGTAACTCACCGACTTCTTGTTCAGCTGGCTGCTGTCGTAGCCAGTGGTGATGTCTCGGACATGTAAGACGTTGTAAATCCCACAGCATTTGGGATAAGACTGAGGGCCATCGAAGTTCCGCAGTCTCTCAAACATCCTTTTGATAGTGGGAGGATCATAGCACAGGAAATAGGAAGTCTTGGATATGTGATATCCATACCTACAAGCAGATTAATGTCTTCAGTTGTAAGACACAGGTTTTGGCACATTTGATACCCAGTAAATTGCAGAAGAAGGCTTAATTCCGACAAACAATTCCTGTTTCACTGCTGGGATTGTGTCCATAGCTATTCTTTCCACCTGTAACCTTGCCCTGTTACAGATCCATTCTGGCAGTGAGAAGTCATTCCTGGCAGTCATTCCCTGTGTCCTGTCCCAAATCCCACTCCAGCCCTCCTGGAGCCCCTTGTGGTATCTGCACTAATGATGGGCTCTAAATCCATCCTACATCAATAAAACACACAGCAACTTCCAATAAGAGAACACCCAAGGGACACAAACATTTATTTATGTATGTATTTATATTTAAATAAATATTCCTTCGATTACTCCCAGCTTTAAAACAGTGGGGTAGAATATTCTGGTGAAAAACACCACTCACATTTCATAAATGTCAACAAGTTTCTGTGCCAGGGTCAGGCTCTGGCCCTGCAGGTAAGTTGCCATTTCAGCAATGACCACAGCTGCACTCACTCCATCCTTGTCCAGCACTGATGTGCCACACATGAAGCCTAGGAAGAAAAAAAGACTGTGGAACAACAACCTGACAGATTATTTACGCTGACTTACTTGACTGAAGTTTTAACCTTTGATCCTGTAGAGGAAAATTGGCCAGCACATGGAAGCTGCTTTATTGCTGCATATGCAGGAGGAATCTAATTAACTTGGGGGTTTATAGGGCTGGAAAGATAACCACAACACCAGAATCACCAAGTCAGGTAATTTATTATGGGAGCTGGCAAGTCATCTTGATGAGAGCAAAACACCAATGCTATTAACTACTAGGATAAAGTCCTTTGTGTTTTATTTCATACCTAAGATCAGTCCTTCCGATTCACACTCCCCCCCTCTCAGCTCTCAACAGTCTAAAGGGATATCAGCACTCATACCAATAGACTCCTCAAATGCAAAGAGAACTTCTTTTCCATTATCTATGAGATTTTTCACTCTGCTTCCAATCCATTTAAAACCAGGGAGTGTTTCCTAAAACAGGAGGGGAAAAAAAGAACACTTAAAATACATATTTTCAACTTAGTTTCAACTCAAAGGAAAAAGTAGTGCCACTGTTGCCTTCACTTCAAACTAAAAAACAAAAACAAACAAAAACCAAAAAGCCACCAACCAAAGAAAAATATAACTAGGTGTTTTGAATTTTAGGGCAATGGGAAAGACTGCTGCAGAGTCAAAACACTAAGGCTTAAGGATGTTGTTCTGATTTGCATTTTAAGCAATTTCCTTAAATTTAAATCTAATTAATTGACAGGCAGAAGAGGGACAGTAAAGAAGCATCAGACAAGTCACATCTTCAGTTAGGATGTTGAGTCCAAGGCCAAGAGCCACTGGATAGCATTTTCCTAGCAGATACTACTCAACTAGGACATGAGCACCAAACCAAGGAAGAAGTGTGTCAGGGACTACGCTGCTCTGTAACCGCATCAGATCATCTGTGATGCTCATCAGATGAGACACAGTTACTCAGGAGGAAAAGCTACAGAAATATAAAAGCAACACTTTTAGGTGCTGGGAGGGGAGAGTACTGTTCTGGGGTTTTTTTACATGAATCATGCAAAGGCAGTCAGAAGCCTAGAAACAGTTTTTCTTGAAGAGAAGGAAGTAACAAATAAAAAGGAGGGGGAGCTTTTAGATAAGGCCAAGAGGTTCTGTAAATTCCTGGCTTCTCTTTTTCTTTCAGTCAAGCATGTCCTTTTCCAATTAAAGAAAAGCAACAGTATTTAAAGAGAACCAAATCCACTACAAGGAACTGACATCAACCCTGATTAGGCTTACCCAGCCAGTCACTCAAAATGCTTTTCAGAGTTGCTTTTAATTCTCAATTCCTCATTGTTTGGAAAAATATTTCTTCCTATTGCACATGGATTTAATTAAGACATGGATAAACAAGGCTCTTTGTATGTTTGTGCTAGGATTTCAGGCACTTCCCTCTCTTCTGGCTAACATCCAACAGAAATCAGATTTAATTTGGATGCAGGAACTAAGCTTCAGTCTGGGGGGGGAGCATGCCCAGTAACTCTTTTAGCATATTCTTAAAGTGGCATTAAAGATCTGAACACAAGTGTTCTTCTTCCTGCCCCTGCCTCAAGTAAACCCAAATTCAAAAGCCACTGGCACTGGGCACCTGAAGAGCCATTGTGCAACCTCCAAGTGCTCACAAGCCCATGAACACTTGTAGTGAACTCTCAGACTGCACAAACCTCCCTCCTCTCACACAGAAGTATTTCTCTCCAGGGAGATAACCACAGCTAAGGCATTCCTGTTATCAGAACTCAGGTGTAAATTTGTGTCCCTGAGCTTTGCCCACACTGACCTCTCAGTCTGAGAACACTGAGGAGACTGAAATCAGGCTTACCTGGGTGAAAGAACACTCTCTTCAAGCTGGAAGCCCTCAACACTCCAGCCAGAAGCCTGGAAGTCCCCTGGCCTACTTTCCATCCTGTAAGGTGGGGCCTCAGACAGAGACAGCAACACATAACCCACACTCACCTCGAAGTGAAATCCTTCTTTAAGTGCAATTGCCCTCAAAATCTTGGAGGAGACCGTGGTTGCCAGCATGTAAACATTCCTCACGTCGGCATCTTGGGAGCAGTTCTCCTTCCAGCAGGAAAACATCCACCAGCCAAACAAAGCTGCCAGCTCATTGCCCGTGAACACCTTCCAGCAGCCACTGTGGGGAGAGGCAGGGTGAGGGCTGGGGGACAGGAATTCCACTGGCACAGAACACCAGGAGAGGCAGGGTGAGGGCTGGGGGACATGAATTCCACTGTCACAGAACACTGGAGAGGCAGGGTGAGGGCTCTCCTGGGAGCACCACTCAGGAGACAGGAATTCTGCAGGCACTGAACACCGGGATGTGAGCACAGCACTGACAAGCTGCTCTAGGCAAAGCCACCATACCAACAGGACTGCACACTTCTCCCACCTCAAGGATTTATGTGCCCAGAGTGTTCTGCCAGCAAGGAAGGACACCCCTGGGGTCTCCTCGCTGGCAGCTCTGGCACAGCTCAGGCTGTTGAGTACCCAGCAGCAGGAGAGCAGCCTAGAACTGACCCATACAGAGCAGCCTATGCAATCTGTACACTGCAGTCAGGCAGGGCCTGCACAGCTTTTACTTACACAGCCATCAGAACTGGGGCCTGCTAGCAGGAGAAAAATAACTGCTATTCAATATGAACAGACAGGGGAAAACAAAGGATTAAAAATATTTAAAGAAAACCCCAACCAAACAAAAAAACCCAACACTCCACCAAAAAAGCCCATGAGAACTGCCAAGGAAGGTTTGCCTGACATAAGTGAAAAAACACACTAAACAAGAAGATTTTACCATCTTTAGTAACCACTAAGTCTGCAGCTGAGCTTTATTTGGCCATCTCCTATTACACCACTAAGTATTTAATCTACTCTTTGCTGAGTGAACTGATTTAAAACACATTTGGAGCTATACCAAAAGATAAAACTAGAAAGAAAAATGTCCATATACTTAAGGGAAAAGAGTGGATTGAAGGCCTGTGCCTGGCAACCATTTGGGGACATTCTGTGACCCTCACCACCTTTTCTGCAGGAAGGCACAAAAAAGGGTCCCATCACTTACTTTTCCTGCTGCTCTGCCACTGCCAGTCGATCTGCATCTGGATCAGTGGCCACTACTACTCTTGCACCTTCTTTCTCTGCAAGCCTCAGCGAAAGCTCCTGGTAAGAGAAGAAGGAAGGGGCAAAACCCCCCCCAAACATAAGAGTAAATAAACCCACAGTCTTCCTACTTACACCTAACACCCAGTGAAGAAACATCCCCCAAGGACTGCCTGCTGTATTAATACAGCTGAAAGCAGGTTCTCCCTGTTCTCTTCCTCAATTTTTCCTCCACTGAAATCCGATGAAGAAAAAACCAAAATACCAGCACAGATTCTCCTTCTTCAGGATTTGGGCACTTGACAGTAGAGAAGTCTGGATCTGGATCTTTTTGTTCCGGTACTGGAATGGGGGGCTGAAATCCAAAGGCTTTGAAAGCCAACTGGACGTAGTCATGTCCAACTCCATGGAAAGAGGTATGGACAAACTTCAAACTGGTCTGCACGTTCAGCTCCCTGAGGAGAAAAACAGAACTTCAGTAAGATTTCAGCTATTTAACAAGACTACTTTCATGAGGGAAAGCAAACTAGACTGCAAGTTCCCTTGTGTACTACTCTGCTGATTTCCACATTAATTTCAAAGGAAGAAGGGAAACTGCTTATTCTGCACTAGAAATTGCTAGGTTAAAGCTTCTTTAGAAAGTGTCATGTTTACCTTCTGCTGAAACAGATCAAAGTCTCCCAAGAATAAACTGCTGATTTCTACAAACTCAAGCTCTTCCACCACCTTAAAATGTTATTCCAGATCAGCTTCATGTCATCCATCCCCCTCCTTTTATTCTCATCTTTTACCCCACACCTAACCTTTAGACTGAATGTATTTTATGCACATGCACCTCACTTCTACTCTGAATGTCTGCATTTGATTCAGAACTCAGAGCATATTCACTTGCATTAAATGGTTTCCAGCAGCTTAACTCCCAAAGGCAACTGAACTATTCTCAACCAAATGGCTTAATCCTAAGGATGGTCAGTGACCCTTGAATTTAATGACACCTCAGAGAACACAGTGAAGTCTCTCTACAGTCAGTTTTTCCACATGCAACCCACAGCTTACTTAAAAACATGACTCAAATACCTTGTGCTTTATACAATACCTGTGATAGCAGATCTTTGTCAGATCATCCATGTAGCTGTCACAAATTTTCTTCAGAGGATCCTGCCTGAGGGGACTGGTGTCCACCAGATTCTCATTCCAGGAGCCACTCCATGGTTCAACACACTCTTCTATACATTTTATAATTTCCTTATCATGAGGAGATGTGATCTGTGCTCCATTTTCCCAATAAACCTGGTCAAAGTTGAAGGAAAACAAGACAGTTCATATACAAAGATTATTAACCGGGTAAATTATTTTCACTATAGGATTCCACCTACTTCCTGCCTAAGTCATACAGAAAAGTCAGCACCTGACTCACTTGAGTCTCAAGACATTTGGAATCATTCAACATGAACCTGTGAGTTCTCAACTGAAGTTGTGATAAATGGAGCTTACACAGCAACACAACCTGTTTTCACTAAATTTAACTAGTATTTAACTATTATGGCTGAAATACAAGGATGTGAGAAACCAAAACTGGGCACTTCTATCTGGGAGTGCTCTGCAAACTCAGTTGAAAAACATCACCTTCTCCAAGGCTGGCATTCCTTTTGAAAAAGGAGTACAACTCCATTTTGAATCCAAAGCAAAACAGATAAGCCCTGTGCCAAGGTCCTTGTTTTTCCACAGCTGAACAACTGTAATCTCTCAGCTGGAAACACTCCCTGGAGTGGAAACACCATATCTAACCCTCAACTATAAAAAAGTCTTTGTTCAAGATTTAGAGGCCAGTTTTCCCACAGGCTGTTGCCAACAGCATGGCTGAGCTCACAGTGCAGACTCTACTCAGATAATCTGCACTGCCTCTTTTTTCTCAGTGTCAATGTCCTCTGGGTTTGTCACCTTCAGTTAAAACTGTCCAAAATCTTCAGATGCCACCGAAATTCACACAGGAAATTGTCAAAGATGAAACAGCTCTTGGGAAAGACTAGGAAACAAATCAGCATCCTGGCAAAACTGCTGTGTACCAGAAGGCAAACATAAGATTGCTTCTTGACAAATGAAGCACCGGGGAAACTGATGTGGCTCCTTTCCTTACTCATTGCTCCAGCTAAGCAGAAACAAAGGCTGGTGAAGAACTTTACAACTTGCTCCAGGGAAAACAAGAGCAGTTCAATCACACCCAAGAGTTCTCTCTGGGCATGGCAGGACTGCCTTTCCTCACATTGCTGTCACACACTGACCTGCCACAATGCTCAGCTGAAGCTGAGAGTTTAGTTCAGGTTCTTATAAAGCTGAGGAAAAAATACTCAGTTGCACCATTGCACTTGCTATTGTGGATGGCTTTATTGTCCCAAGCTTTCAAAGAGAAGCCACCCACACCTCTTCAATCCCCAGAAAACGACACAATGCTACTGTGTTCTATTAATCCACTCTTAAATCATTCCCATCTTCAGCACAGTCCCCTACTGCATGCATGAACTCACCTCAGTTCTGGCTTAGTTTTAAACTGAGTTTTAAGCCTCAGCAGTGAACACACAAGTTGCTGGAGCATTCCTTCATCTGTTGATTAGACTCTACAGAATGTCATTACAGATTTAAGCTCAAGACACACCAACTGTGCAGTCTTATGTTCTCATCACAGACGACTGTGTCAGGTTATAGAGGGATGAATTATCTACATAACTTGTCCTTCTAATGGAAACAGACAGAAAAGGCTTTTTCACCATGAGGGTGGGGAGGCCCTGGCACAGGTTGCCCCATCCCAGAGGGTTTCAAGACCAGGCTGGACAAGGCTTGGAGCCACCTGGGATAATGGGAGGCAGAAAGTTAGATGAGCTTTAAAGCCTTTTCCAATGCAAAGCACCCTGTGGCACCATGACAGGCCAGGAGCAGGCAGGGAGTGCTGGAAAGCAGCTGGCAGGGCCATGCCCAGCTGCCACCAAGGCCTCACCTTGTAGCCATTGTCCTCCTTGCGGTTGTGGGATGCTGTGATCATCACCCCCGCCACTGCTCCCAGCTGCTGCACGGCGTAGGGCTGCGAGGGAACACAGACAGCGCTCACACACACTGCATCACAGGGACCGCTGCGCACCAGCATCCCACAGAGGGGGCTTTTAACGCTGAAAACTGCATAGGTGAACACCCCGCACTGGCTCCTGTGGCCAGCAGTAGAAAGTCGCCTCTAATTCTTCTCTATAAAAAAACATTCTTTTTATCAATTACAAAACTGCAATCCTTAACTGGCCAGCAAAACAAAGTCTGAGATTACAGGAGCACTGGGAAACAAGCTGAAACAGAGCAAATGAATGCAAAAAAGGCTTGCTGAAAAACAAATTATGGGTACTCCAGGGATTCCAGGCCTCCCCTCAAACCAAGATCCATAGAACACACAGCACACTAGAAGAGCTTATGGAATACAAGCAAGGATTTTAAACCATGCAAGGAAAAGCTGCTGTGACTAGATTATTTTTGACATATTAAAAGCAGAGGCACTGAGGAATTCAGCAGTATCCTTGTTAAAACCTCCTTGAAGAGCCAAGCATACCAAGCAGCATCTGTTTTTGTTAAATAACAGAACTTAAGCAAATTGCTAGTGCTCCTTTTCAGTAAATTCCAATGCTCCCTTAACTTGTTGTGTGCAACAATATGGACGAGAAGGTGACTCACCACAAAGGGGGTTGGGACATAGGTGGAGAAGAAGTACACGAGCACATCTTTTGCCAGCAGGACTGCTGCAGTGAGCTTTGCAAGCCTACCAACAGGAAAGAGAAAGTATTCAGTCACTCCAGCTCCCCAGGGCAGCCCAACAGCCAGATGGAATTCCCGTCACCTCCAGACACTCTAAAGCACTCTACTGCTTAGAGTGGTGCCCTACAAATGGCACAGACAGGGTAAGAGTCTTCAGGCTGCAGAATCTGAGCCAGCACCTTCAGATGCTGCCTGGACAGTGCAAGGCACTTCAGTCCGTCACCCAAACAAAGCAGATAACCCACATAGTGATACAGAACCTCCTGGCAGAACATTCATCCTTTGCTCAAGGACAGAAACAGCTTCCCACCAAGTCTGAAGTACCAGATGTCTGCAACAGCAGGTTTGGAAAATGATTGGGTATCCCACGCAAAGCTCGTTTGCCAGCCCGGCTCAGCAGCCTCACATAGTGTCCAGGAAGCAGGTCTATTCCTAAAATATATTTCTGCAAAGCAGCATTCCTTATTCCAGAAAGTTTAGAAACAGGAACAGTGCCCATAGTTCTAAATCTTGCCTTGTTATCAACTTGCCCTTTCAAGCACCAGGGAAGTTCATTCTCTTCCAGGTAACTGGTATCCAAGTTCTTGTGCACTCAGGTTCCCACAGCTCAGGAGTTAAGGGGAAGTCAAAACAGATGAGACTAAATGGTATAAGCTCACCTTGCTCCCTTTGTCCTCACAGACAAGCATTAAATACTGACTTCCTTCTCTCCATCACCAGCAACCCAAGTTTCACTGAATCAGAATTTTACAACAGCACCTGTCAAATGTCACCTGAAACCACCTGGAACAGTTTGAGAGCTCAGCTTGGAGTTGAAGCCACAAAATTCTTCTTGGTTTACACCAGCTTCATTACAGGACACAGCAGGATGACCTGCCATCCCCCTGGGCCCTGCTGCCCACACAGTGCTGGAGAAGCACTCTGCTCTCACTGGAAGCACTCTTTTGTGGGAGTTCAGTTTGATTTCAGCACTGCTGTGAGGGTGCATTACCCCAAGGGGACAGGAGAAACGCACAGTGGGGAACTCAGATGCTACCCAGACACGTGAAATAACTGTGTCACCATTAATTCTGAATTCCAGGCTTTGTGTGGCAAAAAGGGAACTCTTACCCTTGCCCATTTCTAGACTGTGCCTAACCCACACAGTCTGGGGGTCAAAACCCCAAGCAACACGCATGCCCAGGCCCAGGGGAGAGGAGAGACAGTCACTGGATTCTGTGCCCTATTACACATACCAGGGATGTGTTCACCCCTAAAACATCAAATAATACAAAATTTTACAAAAAAAAACCCTCTTAGTTACAACCAAAGCTACAACAAACTACTTCTTCTTACCTAAATACAAATGAGCTACTAGGTTGGCCTTCTTGCACAGCATGCCATTGCAACACGTTGTTTTGCTCCCCAGTGACAAGGGAGTAAGATACCTTAAAAGAGTTTCAGGAAGCAGCGTTCTCCCTCTCTCCTTGCAAAGAACACAATTTGCCAGGGCTGGAAGGCTACATTTTAAGCATTCCAGGTAAAATCCCCTCAAAGTGCAAATACACTGGGTACTGCAGGCAGCAGGTGGAATTGTTCTCCCCCAGGCAAGCTTAAATCAGGTGTGAAATACCAGGGAGAAGACAGTGTTAAAAGAGCATTAATATTGAGGGGTTTTCCAGCTGGATGGTTATGCTCTGGATTCACCTTCATATTCAAATTAGTCCACAGGCACATTAAGCCTAATGTTCTTGTGCATTTAATATGTAAATTCTCCGGTGGAATAAGCAGCCCTACACTCCTTGTTTGCTGGCAAACTGGTACCACAAAGGATTTAGTCCCAGCCTCTCCTCATTACTATTCCAATGGACTAAGGGAAAGGAAAGAGTGTGCCCAGTTCATCACAAACACAAAGAAAAAGTGCTGATAGGACAGAACACATTTAAAGCCACAATTTCATTCTAGTCTTGCAAATATAATCAATACTCATACTTCTTACTGCTGCAGTTGCTGGTGACCTGACCTCGTGTATCATATCCAACAACAAAGCCTCTCTGCTTAAAGTCTGAGAAGTTCCTCTCAAGATACTTGTAGATCCCCTGGAGGAAAAAAAAAAAGAGAAAAGAAGAATTAGCTGGACTGCAGCACACACCAACATTAAAGGTCATCTTTCACACAAGATGGATAATGTCAGTAGGCAAAACACATCAATAACAATATCCACAAAAGCAGCAGCGTTTTTTTCCCCTCGTGTTCACTGAAACAAAGCAGGTAACCAGAGACTGCTGTGGGAAATAGAAGTGAATAGGACAAAAACCCTCAAGAAGCAAACACTCATTCTCAATCCATACTGTGCTTCATTTATTCAAGTCATCTTCTCACGACTGAATTAAGAGGAGCCCATACTTCAGAAGTCCATCCCCTCAGGCAGTATGACATGTGCCAGCCTACTCTTCATTCAGTCTCCGCCCACAGTGTAAGTCAGACATTTTCAACGTTGTTTCCAAAGCGTTAATCCTAAATTTGCCTTAAAAATCAGGGAATGGTCTGGGTACAAAGATCAGCTTGCACTCCAGTTTCATCTCCATTAATTTCTCAGCCAGAATCTCTGAAGATGCACCATGGAAAGAGCCCACAATGGATCAGCAGTTTTCAATAAAAAGATGGAAGCACTGTTGTTAATGGAAGTTTCCAGAGGCTGCAGCTCCCCACACCAGACAACACAGCACAGTCAACAGAGCCACGCTGACCCTATAAATGCTGCCTCTCCCCCCTTTTGATGGGAGTGGGGGTGTTCTGTACCAGAATGAAACAGATTTTCCCCCCAGCCAGTATTTAGGGCAATCCTTCAGGATGTTTTTATCTGGATCTGACTGGGTATGTGGAAAGCCAGCCTGACTCCCACCCTGAAATCCAGCCAGGATCCCTTTCTCTTAAATGGCTTTGGCCCTTTAGAATCACAGATGGTTAAGGCTGGTAAAGGCCTCTGAGAACAAGCCCAAGCAGGAACTCCAAGGATGTGCTCCAAAGCATGACCTGCTGGATACTGGCACCTCTTTGGAGAGCCCTCTCAGCTGCAGACATGGAGGGATTTACAGAGAGAGAGGGTAGAGTTATTGTTAAAACAAATATAGCTCTGCAAGTGGTGTGGCAGGTCTGGAGGCTGTGCCATGGCAGGATCACTGCTGAAGTCACCTTCATGCTGAACCCAAAACACAGGAAGTGTTCACCCTGCCCTGACAGCTGCCAAGAGCTTCCATTCACAGCTGCACAGAGCAAAGAGAATAGGAAAAACTTTTCAGTTAGACGTGAACAACATGAATAACATCTAAAGATATGAACAGCAGAGTTCTTATAACAGATCCCTTATCTAGGCTAAGATTTGGTATGAAGACAATCAGGAATGTCTTTACTTTCTGCTATGAAGCAGTTTGCTTAAAATTAGTCCCTTAAACTCAGCCAGACTTCACAGCTGAAGTTAACTCAGTCCTACTGGACTTACTTGCTATCCCAACACCTTTATGAAAACTACAGAAAATAAAAGTCAACCAATAAATGCCACTGAAGAAGCGAATGCAGAGCCTCTCCACTGTCTAAACTCCCACGTGACAATCTTCTTGCAGATGTCCAAGGGCAGTTAGGAATTCCAGCACCTGTGGGGTTAAGTCCTTCTCTTGAAAAAGCACCTCAATTTAAAGAATTCCTGTTCCCCTTTAACAAGACTCATGTTTTTACAGTACTCCTAATTGCTATTGCTATTAAATTTCTACCACTTATAAACCCAGATGCATCTCCTGGTGATAATTAACAGTTCATTAGCAGGTGTCAGCGCACAACTGTATCAGCCCCTCAGTTCTAAGCCAAAACTCTCCTCAGGTGACTGAGGTAGGACAATTACCTTTCCCACTGCCTGGTGCAAAATCCACTAAACAGAACAAGTCTACATCTAAAGCATGTCCAGTCCCTTATGCTCAAGTTCAAAAGAGAAGTGAGGCAAGAGTGATGCTATCAAGAATAAGACTGAAAGATTTTTGGCAGTTGCAATCCAGAGACGTAGCAACAGGTTTATAAAGTGCAACATTTAATTTTTTCGTCTTTTACCTTTAGCTTTGCTTTTTAAGCAGCAGGAAACTCCTTGATGGTTTTGTCACCATGGAGACCAGTGACAGATTTCTTCCCCACTAATAAAAGCACCTGGACATGCATCAAAGTAGGACAAAAGCCAGGGAACTGGGGCTTTACGTGGAGTTTACATACCTGCAATTCTCAGCAAAGTCTCCACAGCCACCACTGAATATCCTGTACCTTCCTGGATCTGACTTCTCATAATATCAATATAATCAAATCACATGAAGAAAGACAAATCAAATGAAGGACACAGAAAACGTGCAAATTCACTACAGCCTATTTTAACAGAAGGAAGTGTCAATTACACTCAAGTCTGCTATTTGACTGGGAATTTATTCCTGTCCCAGGTAAGGACGAATCCAGAGAGCCAGGGCTGCCCATGCTCAGAGCCGGTTCAGCAGAACTGTTCCTGCCCTCAGCTTCAGAAACAAGAGTGCTCAAAACAAAGATTACATCTGCTGCAGTTTACTTCAGAAAAAAGTTCCAATCCACTTACCAGAGGCTGCATTCCCCAGCTCGATACACAGCTTTAATAAACAACTAAAAATAGCTGCTGTGCAGAGGAGCAGATGCACACACCCCCGGTTTGTAACTCTCAAAAAACAGCCATGCCCATGAAACTGAGCTTGCCAATACATTCCCTGCTGAGCAAAAGAGTTTTCCCTTCGTGCCAGGAGCGTGGCTGAGCCAGCAAGACCAACGCTGGGTCACACTCCACCAGCCTGAACCACAAAGGGAGCGGGCAAGGGCCAGCACCTCCAAACACAGAAGCAGGGAATTGACTCCCAGAAACCCCCTCTGCCTCCAAGAAAAGTGGGCTTGCTCAAAGCAGCTCAACTGCTTTCAACAGCTCCGCCACTGGCAACCAAACACTGACTTTTCAACCTTCTTTTCTCAATTCTCTTCAGTCTGCTCCCACTGCATCCAGAGTCCACTTGGACCTGATCATGCCATAACAGCATTTCTGGCAGAGGAGGCTGGCACACCTCAGGAACCAGGAAGGATCAGAAGAGCAGAAGTGAAGGAAGCATCATTCCAGGATGTGTGCAGCTTACAGGCCAGACACCCAAAGGTGTCTTTTTGTTAGACCCAAGAAGATACTGCAGAGCAAAACTGTCAAGAGAGAGGGCTGGGTTTCAAACCAACACTTCAACACCAAACCTCCATAAACAGTACTGGAATTTGGCCTCTCCACAAGAGTGTGGGCTCCAGTTGTACAACTCAGACAACAATGTCAAACATCTTAGCAGAGTCCCAGCTGTCCCAAGTTTTAAGCACATCCCTCCATCCTAGGCCAACAGAAAGCATTATTTCAGTCACATGTCATGAGGGAGGTTAGAGGATCAGCCTGCAAAGAGAAACCAGCTAAAAAGTTGAAGAGCACAGTATTAAATTAGAGGTTTTACCAACCCTTGCTAAACAATGTAATCAAACACCTTTGATCATACAGGTGAAGCTCCTGTTCTACAAGAAGTAGCTATCAAAAGAGGTACGATTCAGTGGTTTTGTCAAAAGATACATTTTACTGATTTATCCAAGTACCATAGCTCCATATATATCAGCTCATTCTATTTTCAAGAGTGAAGGCTAGAGGTGGGCATAAAAGCTATTTAAGTACAGTTATTATACTCAGTCCATACATACTCATGCCTTGTGCTACAAACAAAAAGAAAGGCTTGTTTGGTCCAGGCTTTACTTTTTTGGTCTGAATAATTTTTTCTTTTTGGCAAATACTCTGAGATATTACAGCAGCTCATAAGATTTCCAGCTGCAGGGCTGTGTAAGAGACTAACCACTGGCCAAATTCCAGCCCAGCCAAACCTCTCCAAGACGCTTCGCTTCCTCTGAGCGCCGAGCCCTTCATGCTGGCACCCAGCTGCTGAGCGGCCGCAGCGTGCAGGCTCCAGGATCTCAGCAGGACGCAGCTCCAGGATCTCAGGACGCAGCTCCCACCCGCTCCCCACGGGCTGAGCCTCTCCCAGTGCCCTGCCCAGCTCACCTGAGTGGACTGGATGACCGTGAGGTCGTTGATGTAGCAGAAGCCCGCTCCCATGGCCGAGCGCAGCCCGGCCGTGCCGAAGGTCAGCCGGCAGCACAGGCGGTCCCGCAGCTCCTTGTGCTTCCCGCTCTGCAGCAAGCTCTCAATCTGCTCCTTTGTTTTCTGGTTCTGCAAGAGAAGGTGAAGGTCTCCGTTTAGCGCTTGAAATCAGGAGCTGAACTGTACGCGCTCATCAGTTTTTAAATAACTCCTCAAGCAAACTCCTCCTAGCCTATAAAACATGTGCGCATCGGCCTCCATCGCAGCTCATTTCTCTCACCTTCTTCCCACCTTAGCCTTATTAACAAAAGATTCATGAGCTCTTGCTGCCAATGACATGGTGATGTGGTTGTCTGGTCACTAAGGCACCTTCCAGCTCCTCTTCCTGAGACTTTGGAACGGGTTTTTCCAGGGCAGATAACACAATTCAACTCCCTATCTTTGCTGCTGGAAGGCAGGCAAAAATCCAAACTTCAAAGCAGCATTTCCTTCCTCTCCACCCACAGGAAACAGGCACAGTAAAATCGTGGAAATCTCAGGATGGTTTGGGTTGAAAGGGACCTCAGAACACCCCATTCCACCCCACCCTTGCGCTGGACCAGGTTCCTAAGCTCCCTCCAGCAGTGCACAAGGTGTTTCGCAGCAGGCTGGGCTCTTACCCAGACTGATCTCCCTGTTCAGCCAGGATTTTCCTAAATCTGCACCACCATCACAGCTGAGAACCTACAAGTGCACAAACCAGACATTGCACACCTCTACCATTTGTTCCTCATAGTTATCCAATAAATACTGAGTTAATTTGGCCACCAAGAAACTCTGCCTGCCTGCTGACACCCAGTTTGGACAAGGCACTTTCCAGATCCTACACATAGGAGAGAAAGAGTAAGAGCCAGTGGTCCCACAGCTGAAAGGAACAGTGACTGCAGAGGTGTAAAACGCAGCCCTGGTGGCACAAGTGCTTCCCTAAAGTGGTGTTGCTTCAAGCAGGGTCCCAAGGAAGGGTTAAAAAAGGCAGATGGAATCCGCAGGACGGGGTGAAGCACCCCTGACATTTAAAATAGAGGTCAGCCAGCTCCAGCAGCACTGGGAAACATGCTCCACACAGACAGGGGGAGGTTCATCAGGAGGACTGGCAAAATGCTGGGAAAAGTACAAAGATTGGAGCTGTGTACACTTACTGGAAGAAAAAATAATCAATAAAACGCATTGAAAAAGCTGAAATTATTTCTGCAGCTTGATAACAGGCCCTGAACACTACACATGTGAACTTCAAATAACTTATTTTTTTTTTTCTGTGTGCTCTAAAACAAAAGGCAAGCCATTATTGTCCAGGCTCCTGGATGGCCTGGCAACCAAAGCAAGACATCGCCCACTGCACAGCTAAACACAGGCCTAGAAAGAAACCAAAACAATGGGGCACAATAGATATTAAACTGCAAAAGTGAAAGCTTCTCTTTCAGCTGTTCATGGGCAGCCAACCAGAAAACAAATGACTGATGTGAAAAGAGGTCTAAGGCAAGAGTATTGAAAACCTCATTTCACACTACCATAGTGCATGGCTGTGCTTTAAAATACAGTTATTGAACTACACAGCATCCTCTACAGCTTTTTAGGACACACTGCATTGCTCCCCTGCAAAAAGAGAATAGAAATTACACATTTCATAGTTCATGGAGCTTCGCTAAACTGAGGCAATACTCAAGCAATAATACAAACACTTATTTCAAAAACTGATTAACAAGCATTTTTGACTGAAGCTACTTAATTTCCTAAGGAATAAAAATGAGTTGGCCAAAGCAGCACCAGAATAACACTTGAATTTGCTCAGGTCACACTCAGTTAAGCTGAAGTTGCAGAAAATAAAGGAGGAGAAAAAAGTTACAAGTGAAAGTCTCCAAGCTTTTTACAGACAACCTGCAACCCTTGGGCTAACAAAGTGGGAAATCTACAGGAGTGGCTATAAATTCACAAGTGCTGATGATCTGTCTCACACTCTAGGCTCTAATGCTATTGAATGGATAAGACTGACCCCCAAACAGCCCTGATCCTAGCCTGGCACCATCCTTCCTGCTTCCCATGCTTTCCAGCTTGCCCTTTTCCCCCAAAGCTGGAGCTTCACACCCTATGGCCCAGCTTAGCCTCTTGCAACAGCCAGCCCGGCTCTGAGCCATCTGCCACCCTGACCTGGGAATTCCAGAACAGCTTCCACTGCTGACACTTCACCCCACTGCAAACCCTGAAAAAAAAGCAGGGGGTTTTGCTGGCTTGCTTGGCAGTTATGAAATCAAGTCTTACATCTGAAGCTCCTGTGACGGTTCATCTTCCCAAGGGCAAAAAAATCTAAGTTCCTTACTGATTTTAGACTAGTGTTTGAATGATTAACATCCTAAAAAAAAAAAAAAAAACAAAAAACAACCCGATACAAAACTGCCTACAGCTTCCTGTCTTCAGCAGAAAAAAAACTGGGCTTTTTGATAAAAAAAAAAAGTTCAGCCCTCAAAAAAAGCAATGCTCTAAGACATCCCTGCATCCTAACGGCTCTAACAAGCAATTCAAATTCTCAGGAGTGAGGGGCACAGACATGGTAGGTTTTTACCTGGAGGTAAGCAGGACATGAATGCTGATGATACAAAACCAGCCTTTATTTCAATGCCCAAACTTGCCAAATCTCTGCACTGCTGGCCAACCAGCCTTCCTGGGACCACACTGCTACTGGTTTTCCAAGGGTTATTCATTGTTAGAGAATGCTTTGCATTTGGTTATGAAACATCCACTGACTCCAAACTCCCTTGTTACTTGATAAACGTCTGCTGGGCATAAATATTTATTATTACCTTTCCTCGAGCTTTCTTAACAACACCAGGAACCAAAAAAATCCCATTGCTTTTATATATTCTTGCTCTGAAAAAGAACAAACCACCACCCAAAAACCCAAATTCACACCTTCAAACCACACCATCAGCACCAAAACCTCTATATAAAACTCCACACATTTATTTTATCACCCTCCTAAAACACTAAGGAAACTTGATAATATATGAATAAATAAACACATGAAACCTCTAACAGACCCATATATGCATACAATAAATCCACAATATCTAATATAACTGGGTATATAATAAATAAATGATACTGACACCAACCTAACACATCACGTTCTCTATGGTGCCTGTACAGCACACATCTCTAAATGTTTAGCACACAGAGCACAACCTATAAAGGCCAGGCCAAAGCCACAATCAAGAGGCAAAAGCCACCACCTCCCCAGCTCCTGCTGGAAAAGGCTCCTGCCCACGGCCAGCTGCACAAGGAGGTGGCAGATAAGGTGACAGTGGCCCTGGGA
>JAIXNV010000638.1:0-20234 GCA_020917445.1 Riparia riparia
GAGGCTGGCCCGGCGCTTCCAGCTGGGAGAGGTGGCCTGCGACAGCGCCAGGTACCGCCGCGGGCGTCAGGGATGTGCGTGCCTCAGTGGCTGCGTTTTGTGTGGGGGAGTGCCGCTCTGTATTAATACTTTAGCTTCGGGATGAGTGAAGCGTGATTTTCCTGCTGTGTACTTAATTACCTAACCACTTAAAATGCATTCTTCCTAGTTCTCCGGATGGCTTCTTTTGGGTGGAAGAGAAAGATTGGTGAGAAAGTCTCAAAAGCTACTTCTCAGCAGTTCGAAGCAGAAGCTGCGGATGACAAGGATCTGGGTGACGATGATGATGCTAACTGGGTGCTTGCAGCTAAGAGAAGAAAGGAAGTTCTCTTAGAAGATTGTGTAAGGAAAAGTAAGGAGCTCAAGGATGAAGGTGCAAATTTGGCTGAAAATATGAGGTAATAATGTTGTCTTACTCTTTTCCTTGACTGAAAAGCTGCTATATGGTATTTTAATCCCTTCTCTAAGCACTAGTAATTTGTTAATCTGCACTGGTAGTTTTCATAACTTGAAAAGTGATAATTTCTTCTGCCTTTTCTGTCTGGTAGTAAATAAGTTTTTGCCTTTGGTGGTGTTGTCAGCTGTGAAACAAAGTATATATTCCACCTTATCTTTTCATGTTCTCATAACAACAACAACAAAGATTATAGAAGTCAAGAGATGGAAAACTGGATCTGAAAGCTGAAAGGGTAAATAGGATGCAGGGTGATAAGCCATACCATAAGAAATTCTTTTGCCACTCTTAAAAAAGTGTCTTTTTTCCCTTACTGAGAGTAAGGATTGCTTGTGCACAGTACCCAGACAAATACTGTCAAGCAGCTAATGCCTTGTTAATCTGTCTAGTGCTTTAGTCAGGTACAGAGAGCTGCTGCAACTGCCTCCTGAGTACTGGGAGTTTGGCATTTCTGGAAAGATAATGCAAAAGTGGTTCCATTGTCTTCTTATACTTAAGTAAGAAGTCCTTTTGGAGTAGAGTTGTGTTGAAAGAGGGAGAGGTGGACTATAAATTGTATATTAATGACATAATTTGGTCAGATCTTCACTGAAGGGGGAAGAAACAGTTCTGAGAGTAGTCCCCTTAAAATCTTCAAAATTCTTTGACATATGAATTTTTATCCTTTCTTTACTTTTAAGAGCATCTTAGCTTTATTGTCCCGGATCGGAGATATTATTTTCCTGGTAGAAATATTACCAAGATGTCAGTAGATGCTCCTGTGCTGTTAAACTTTTTGCCTTAAGAAATGTCATGCTAAAAAAGGGTTCCCTGGAAAATGTGGAAGAGAGAACAACTTCGGAGTTTAAAGCAGGCAAGTTTATATATCATAATAAGCATATTGTGTATGGTTGGGTCTGATTTTAAAAAAATGTAATGAATAAATACAAATTCTCTTTGAGAAAAGACCTACTTTCAAATATTTAAATGCAGTTCCCTCTTTTAGCTGGTCACTGAAATAGTGACACAGTTCAGTGAGTGACTTCAATTGCTTTGTGTTCCTGAGGCCTGTATTTTCTGAATAAAATTTTGAAGCCTTTTAAAGTTGAGTTTAAATTAAAACTGAGTTAAACTTAATAAATTTTAAGCATCCTGCCATTGTATTAATCAATAGATTTAATGCAGTAGTTGCATAAGTGGATTACATTAATATTAATAGTTGAAAACAGAGAATGCCCAGATTTATATTCAATTAACATCTCTGTTTTAAACACCAGAAATAAATCACAGATTGGTCTACAGAAAGGTAGGTATATCCATTCTGTCCTTTTAGGAATATAGAGATTGTTAAATATTTTTATCTAATATTGTATCGCTAAATCATCCCATATTTACATATATTAAACAGATTTTTTTTTTCTGTTTTCTGTTATAATATGCCCTCCTTGTATTTTGCTTTGCAGGTTATATATTTTTTTCTCTATGTTATTTTTTGATTTTTTAATGTATTTTTTTAAATGCAATAAGTGTCTTAACAGTGGCAAATGTTTTGTTGTTGCTGTGGCTTAGGGCAGGGACATATTGAACAGCAGGTGATTTTTGATGCTTTTAATATCTTCACTTGGTCTTACAAACTGAGTTCTCCATTACCTGTCAGTTGGAAAACAATACATAAGCTCCACCATAAGTAGCAAAGTATTTTTTGTGAATTTAGGGAGAACTCTCTCTCATCAGAAGTGCTTAAAAGAACTACTGAGAAACTCTGAATGGCTTACAACAGGTACGTTAAAGGTAACATTCAAATCTGAGGTTCAACAGAAGTTCTCACTCGAACTTATAGTTTCCATCAGTTACTCCAGCACACTCTACAGTTCAGGCAGTGATGGTGATATGGTGCTGTTGGAGTACATAATTTTCAGACAGATTTTCTCTTGGAAAAACAAAACAAAACCGCATAGTTTTCACTCTCTCTGCGAAGTGGTTGCTGTGGTTGTTTTAAGGCCTGTGTGGTCTATTTCTTGAATATATATTTGTTCATCATAAGCAGACTCATATAAATAATTAAATACTTAAGGTGATTTTTTTCCTGAAATATCAATGTGGGAACAGTTAAAAAAAGATCTGAGTTGGATTGTGTAGTATCCTAGATGAAAAGCAAAGATCTAGCACTAGAAAGTAACAAAGGCTGGTTCTTGGTTGATGTTACTTGTGGAGTGAAGGAGATCCTAAAAGAAAAACTCAAGACGATGGAGGGGGCTAAATAAAAGAAAGAATGGGAAATAATAAATTCAGCTTAATTTCTTAGGGTAGAGAGACTCTGAGGTAATGTGCATGGCAGAAATTAATATGATGAATTTTATAAGCAGGCCCACTAAGCTAAAATAGTCATTACCATGTTTATGCTTTATTAGTCTACTTAGCTTATTCTTCTGGTGATGGTGTTACAAACCCCACCACGGTTTTTGTTAGTCTCTGTGTACACTATAAGTCTGTGTGGATGAATGAGACCTCCCTGTTTGTTCGATGTTTGTAAGGTGGAGTCTCAGTGCATCTCTGGGGGAGCGAATAATGAATGTGCTCCTCAGGCAACAGAATTTATGTAGCCTGTGTTATTTGCTTGTTGTCAAAGTTGGGAATGGTGTGGTGAGATTGTTTGGGAGGTGGTGGCCCTCTGTGAATTGTCAGCTTTTGTGGAACTGTTTGAGGAGTATTTGTACCTGCTGTAATGTTTAATGAGCCTGATAAGCCAACACAGGCACACAGAAGAAGAACAGTGATGAAGATGACAGTTTTTGATCCATACTTTGCGGGGGTTTTTTTGTGGGCTTGGGAAGAAAGATTAGGAGTCTACCAGAAAAAGGTCTTATACTAAGTTGATTGTCACAGTGGATGTGTTACTGTGAAAATCACTGTTAAGGAGACTCTGACATAGAGATTTGATAAGTAGGCAGTGTTGAAGATGGCTTGTAAATGGGTGATCTTGTCAGAGCAGCGAGAAAAGGCAGATGTATGGAAGAAGTATCACGTTTGTATGCTATTTTGAAGTGTGAGAAGGAGCAGTAAAACAAATATGTACAAACATACACGCAGTCTTTTGGGAGCAGGCACGTGGTGCTATTCTTTGGGCTGTCGTGCAGGGCAAGGAGGTAGCCTTTGATGATCTCTGTGGATTGCGTCCAAGCAGGATACCACAGGGTATTCTGTGATTTCTGCGGACAGAGTGTTGTCTGTTGATGAAAAGTATGGAGAATGTTCTTGAGGAGAATTTTTTTTGCTTCTGGGAAGCTTAAAATATTGGCAGATTATCCGTCTTGAGACACCAAGTATGGATGAGCCCACATACACTGCAGTTAAAAAAAAAAGACAACTGAAAGCAAAACCTAAACCAAGCAACCCCAACCTTTTTTTTTTTTTTTTTTGTTTTTTTGGTTTTTTTTTTGTGTGTGTGTGTGTGTGTGTGTGTTGATAGTCCTATACTGTTTTAAATCCAGCATAAATTCCCACGTTCAGTGTTAGTGTTTTGAGCACACAGTTTGCCATTACAGTACTGTTTGACTGAGAGGAAGGTAAGCCTTGGGCTCTGGCCACGCAGTTAGAAGTGGTTGAGGTGCAGGTAAACAGTGGAGTATGGTTTCCTTAAATACAGGGCATGTGAGCGCTAAAAGGAGGAGAAAAAAGGTTAGACTTGTGTCCTCAGTATAACTGAATTTCCTGTCCATGCAGAAGCTCTGCAGTCATCCCTGTGCTTGTTTTCAAACCTTAAACTACTTTAGCTGCCCAGTAAGTGGCGATAGAGCTCTTCTCAATGTGCACTGAAGAGGTGCAGGATTTCTGTTGGAAGTAGAGGCTGGCAGGTTTAAATTCTCAATGATCTGCATTTATTTTTTTTCAGTTTTGCCAGATACAAGTTAATACTGCTTTCGCCGATGATGTTTATTGCACTAAAAAAGAGTAAAAATTTCCATCCTGACTGGGAAGATCATTTTTTCAGCTGGAACACTCCTACATTAGAGGTTCCCCTGTATTAAAAAAAAAAAAAAAAATCTTTCACTTTGTCACTTGGTGTCTAGATTAGACTGATTAATAATATTTTACTTTTTATTTCCCTTAGCTTTTGCAATAGCAAATTAAACAAGGACATGTCAAAGCGCAGTGACTAGACCAGGTAGCAGGCCAATTTTAATGAAATTTTGCTTTTCTAGAGAGATTAATTTTTTAGAGTTGTTTAATTTTCTAATCTATTGAAAAGAACTGAACTTTTCAGAGGGGTCATTTTTTCCACATTTAAGCAGTTGAGGCTTTTTTCTCTGATGTGAATTGCCAGCATGACTCCCAGATATGTAGTTTGTGATTCTTTAGCTATATACGCTGTAATTGGGTTTGTTTTCTCACTAGACATTGTAGGTTGTCAGATAAGGCACGCATCTTAAAAAATATGCTCAGTATAGTGGTAAGTCAAGCGTTTACTGAAAAAATATTTCCATCAGGTGGAGCAGATTATAACAGTTGTGTTTGTTCCATTTACCCATGTGTTTTAGGTTTAGGTTAGGTTTAATACTTGTTTAAAAATGAGTTCTGAAAGTAATAAAATTGTTTTCAGATTTTATTACAACTACATTTTTGATGCAACTAAAATGTCAAAAGATAGACATAATTGTGTTGACATTGCTTTTCAAGTATCAGTCAATAAAACTGATATTAGTTACATAATACAGTGTTAATAAAGAGGTTTCCCCGAAGATCCCAGCAGCTGTCTTTGGCAAAAACATTTCTTCAGTTTGATCAGCTGGGTTACATTGTAGAGTAGCCTGAAAAAAATAGGGTGTGTTAGAGAGGAGTCCAGGTGGGAGCAGGTGGCATTTGTTTCAGGTTTTCTCCCCTAAACTCAAGAGTAGTTCTTTCCGATGAAGAGGAAATCATGAAAAAGTGAGTAAGAGTCCTGTGTGGATATATAGGAAGCTTCTGACAAAATCCAGATGTAAAATGGAAATTTACAAGAGTGAGAGAGTTGTGTGACACAGTCAGACCACAGAGACTCTGGGTATGGAAGGGCAGGGATGAGGTTAGGAAAGCCAGAGCCCATATGGAGTTGAATCTGAGGAGGGATGTGAAGGGCAGCTACAGTAAGAGTTTGTACAGGTACATCAGCAACAACAGAAAAACAAGGAAAAATATGGGTCTTCTGTTGAATCAGGTGGAGAATCTAGTGATGAAAGATGCAGAACAGGTACTCGCTGTCTCTTTGCTTTGGTTTTTACTGGTAGGTGTTGCCTTCAGGAACCCCAGGTCCAACTGACCAGAGGGAAAGTCTGGCTCAAGGAAGACTTGTCCTTTGTGAGTCAGACTGAATTGTTTACATAAACCTGATGAACCTGATGTATAGAAGTTCATGGTACCTGATGATGTCTGTCCCAGAGTGCTGCAGGAGCTGGCTGATGTCATCAAAACAATCTTTAACTGCACTTGAAAGGTTTTGACAGCAGGGCATGGTTTATGAGAGCTCACAGACTGATGGAGAATGGTGTGGATTTTCCATCCTTGTTCATAATTATGGACAGGAGCCTGAGCAATCTCCTTAAGCTGACCCTGCTTTGAGCAGCTGATTCGACGAGATGATCTCTAGAGTTTCATTCCAATCTGGCCTTTTTGTAAGTATATCCCATTAAAACTCCAGGTACATTTAGAATACAGAAGGTAGTTCCTGTGACTTTTTAAATTTTGATTCAGTAGTACAGGTATCTTTGGTGAAATACTTTGGGTGCAGAAACAAAAAAACCTGCTCTGCCTTTTTACCGTCTCTGCTTACTGATCTCATTTAAAGCAAAGATGTTTTTTAAAAGTTAAGGATCGAGTCAGTAGATAATCTGTGAGTATGACTTTTTGGTGTCTGGCTCCAAGAATAAAGTCTAGAAGTTCTGTTAGGCTGCTGGTATAGTATTGTGGCAGTGGTGGCTCTTGTCTATGAGTAATCTGAAGGCCCTACACGGTTTGGATTTTTATGATTAAGTGTACGAGAAATTGATGGAAAACGTTTATATATAATGAAACCTGTAATGTGTAGTACATATTCATGCCTACTGTTTGTTGCAGGCTGCAAATAACTGTTTAGTATCAGTTTGGATGTAATTTGCATACATTATATATATAATTAGCTATTATATATAATGCTTATGTCCTTCAGAGTGAATTAGCAATACCAGTGTTCTGCAAACAAAATGGAAAGTTTTAGTATCAGTAATTATTTGATTAGCTTGAGAGTTTTCTTGGGTCACTCATGCAAAAAATACAGTGAACATAAGTAGATTTCACTGTAGTAGATTTTACTGTAAGTAAAAGTACACTTTACAGTGTAAATAGGGGCTTTATTAAAACTGTCATGAGTTCTAGTCAAAGTACCTGATCACTTTTAAAAGTTTTTCAGTGTTTAGCATTACTGTCTATTTTGTGTCTCTATAAAACTTCCTGTTACACTTCCTTGGGGAATGCTCTGCACATCATGCGCTCACTAAGGAGACAGAGGGTGTGTAAGCTGCAACTCCTGGGTGCAGAGCACATGAGCTGAAACAGAAAAGACTGAACAAGTGTGGACTTCATACCTTTGTTTTTTGGAGAAAGCATGTTACTGCTTGTCTCTTATTAGTCAGAACATATGGATTGTTTTTCAAGCCTCATAACCATTCTACAGAATTTAAAAAGGGCAGAGAATATTTTGCAGTATTTAAAACCCCGCTGTAAGCTGTTGTGTGAAGTAACACATTAGTTTTTTTCTTGGTGATGCATCTAGCTGGCTCTTTTTATTGAGAAGTTAGTTCTTTGCAGACTGCTTAAGTAGTTATTCATGTTTAAGTTGTAATTTATCTTTAGCTATTTTTTTTTCATTCTGGGAAACATTATTTTCCAACAGCTGGTTATTATTTGGCAAAGCAGGAGGTCAGTTATGAAATTGTTATTAATTTAGTGCAGATTTTTCTGACAGTGAGTGCAAGAATTGTAGATTATTTAAGCTGTACCCAGAGTTTGAATAGTTTTGAGTGTATATTTTTGTTGAATTGTTGTTCCTTGAGGATATTGAAATGTGACACCATATGAGCCATATGTATTTGAATGTGTGCATATTTCTATATGTATGTATTCGTAAATAGAAGCAGAAGGAGTATCCATATGCCATCTGTAGACTGTGGAATCATTTATATATCTTTTATATATAATTTATATATATCTACATATAGATATATCTTTTATATATGGGGGGTGTGTGTATATATATGTATGTATGTATATACGTATTTTATATATCTTTCTTCTCTTCAGAGAAAGCATAATTTAATTGGTGCCTCTTTATCATCATGTATAATTTAGGCAGTTATTGTTGTCAGCCAAGAATCAGTATTCATTCAAGGTCTCTTGGCAGTGTGAGGAGAAAGAGGTATAGCCTGTGAGGTGACTGCAGTCCTCCTGTTAACACCTCAGGTTAGGATCTAAACCTGGGTGAGGGAGTGAGAGGAATTGGGTCGAGTAATGCTTTTTCGCAGGTGAAGGAAGGGTGGTTTATGTTACCTGCCTTTATGTCTAGAGGGTCTGTTCCTTCTGTGCATTAAATATAATTTACAAAATTGTATATGTCCTATGCAGTGTTTTTTTTTTTTTAATAAACTCTTTGAAAATATGTCTGTTTACTTGACATCTCCCGTCAAATTTAAATATGTAGAGAATATTATTGGAACCAAAGAAGCATTAAAAAACAGAGATTGTTTCATCAGTATGTATTAATTTTTAAATGTATATGTTAATATCTCTATCTATAGTATTCATGCCTTTTTTCTATCCTTTTTCTATAGATGAAGTTACTGGAAACTAATGAATACTTGCCTCAGATTTTTATAGGCAAGGATATATAGGATATAATCAATAGTTTCTAAATTTTTAATTACTCACTGCTCCTCTTGTTTTTTGTCCCATTCCTAGCACGCTTTCCAGACAACTTTTGTTTATGACCTAGGAGAACGGTTGCATCTAATCCCAGAATACCTCTGTGGTACTTCTTAACAATATAACATAATGGATTGTAAAGAAATGACATAAAAATAGAAATATTGATATTACATTGCTTTTATTTTCATTACTCATTATGGTAATATTTTGCATTTAATTTTTATCACTATCATAGTTGTGCTTGAAAAATTAAAATATGTGAAGGCACATGGGCTGGCATGATTCTATATGTTGTAAAGTATACAAAGTTGGAGTAATTAATTCTACCATTTTTTACTTAATTTTTCTGGCAGTCTGATTTTCCTTGAATCTGATTTGTATATGCCACCAGTCTTTTGAGATATTTTCCCACTTGAACATTCACAACCTTCTGCTGCATATGAGGGACCCATGAGTATATGTAGCAGAGTGCTAGTGGTGCATTTTTTTTTTCTTCTCACAAGTTCTATGTTGAGGTGAAGTGCTTCAGTGTGAGTTTCTCTCACTGTTGACTTGATTTCTGAAACTGTACTCATTCCTTTTCTCTTCCTTCTTGTTACTGTGATAAACTGCCTGAGATATGGATAGTCTTTTAAAATAGGTGACATGGTGGCAGTATTGCCAGCACTACTGCCATCCTGCAAAAACAAAGTTCTTCTAGCAGGTCTATATTTGTGGATGACAACTAGAGGTTCATGTGAATTCTTGGATGCAAGAATTTAGGTTAAAGAACGTGCTTAAGCTTAGAGATTTTGCCTGTACCTTCAGTTAAGAATTCTAATGGTGCAGCTTTTAAATGTAGGCAATTCTATTATTTATATGCCTAGTATAATACAATTTAGCAAAACCTAGTAATTTACATTAATAATCTAAGTTCTCCTCTATAAAACCCCCAGTTTTTATAGAGAAATACAAACTGGGGCCTTTTCCCATGTCCTTTGTAGAATCTCTTGTGTTAATGATATCATGGATACTGTAATGATATCATGGATACTGTAAAATGTGATCATATCTCATTTTTTTTAAAGTAACAGTTTTGTTTTGCTTTTTTGTCCAAATCTAGTGTTAAATACATCTAGTTCCTTTTACTTCAATAATGAAACCTTTGTATTTAGAAATATTTTTTTTCATAATATTATTTCTCTTCATAGGGGAAGCATCAGGGAAAAATATTAGGTGGTTTCCTAATTTAATAACTTTGGTCATTTGCTCTTTAAGTCTAGTTATTGTTGCTGACAAAGATAATATCCTCCTCCACTGCTGTTGTTTTAACTGTCTCTGTCATTCATGGAATTTAATTTTGAAATAGTAATTTAGTGTCCCTTGCTTAATCCTTTCTGAACATGATGTGTACCTGTTGTCTGTATCTTCCAAAATTAAAATGTCCTCATTTTAAGGGATTGTAATTGCGCATTTGGTTCAGTGTTTTCCTGCAGAAGTAGGATATACCAGTGTACTTTGTTAGAAGTTTTTGGTTCCTATATATGTGTCAGCTTGCCTTCTAGTTCCCTAAATGGTTCTCTAAATCCATTTCTGGTGGCATATTGTGAAAGTATCCATGAACTGAAAAGGATGCTTGGCAGCAAAGACTTAGAATAAAAACTCTGTCTAAACATCTTGTTCAGCCAAGCCTTTTGAAGGGTTAACTCAGACGGCAAATGGGGAGATTTGAAAGTGGTGCATTCTCAGTTTACATCGTAGAAATACTTGATACTGTAGGACTGATGTTGTTAATGAGTTGACTTTATAACATTAACTACTACCACAAGAATAACTGCTTGGAAGGGTCCTGTTTAATAACATTTGGTCATCAAATTTATATGAACTTAATTTATTGTGTATCTTGACTTCCTTTATTGGTTTTTGTCCCACTGATTTATTTATGTGGCAGTTAACAGTGCAGTAATTTTGTAGACTGTTGTTAAATTGTGTCAGGGCTGAGTTAACCGAAAGCAAGGGCTGGTCTATGTATTCTCCCTAGCTATTTTTGTTTGGAAGTACCTGGTCAAAGATTGCAGTTCGGTCAATGGGTAAACTGATTTGAGTTGGGGGTTAGTGAGACTCGCTTCTGCTGCCCTTTAACTTCCACTACTTTGCCATGGTCCTGTTTTTTTTGTTTTTACCCTGGGGGAAGCCAACTCAAAGTGCGAGTTAGTCACAGCGCTGCAGAAGAAGCCTGGCTGGAAAATAGGCTCTTTCTGGTTGCTGCTTCTGATCTGGTTCACAAATGTTTTTGACAACATAGCCAGAAAAATGGGAGTGAGTGGCCAAACAACAGGGGAAGAGGAGAGAAGTTAATTCATTTATGCTATATTATTGTCTAGTTGTTGCCTGTGTTATGCTACTGTATTGCCACCATATAAAATTTGAAATGGTTATCTGTGAATTTGTTTACACTTATGGTTGTTTCAAACTTCTAAAATAATCATCTCTTTTCAAATGAGTCTTATTGTCTCACTTATATTGCTAGACTGTAAACAAACTACTTCTAATTAGTTCATAGGGACTTTACTAGCAGTTATTTTCTCCAATTTTAGCCTACAAACTAAAGTACGTTTTTTTTTGATGGGGGGTGGGTGCAGGGAGAGTCTTAACACAACAAAAAATGTTAAAATATATTGACAACTACTTTTGGCAAATCATCTGACCCATATGAAATGGGTGATAGACATTGTACATTTTTCTTGGTTAGGGTCTTTTGGGTGACCAGTACATATGTCCTGGACTCAAGGATAAGACTCAATATTTACAGTATCATTCTCAATTTTATGCTGTTGTGTTTAAATATAAATGAAATTCAGAAGTTTTAGACAGGAGCCATATGAACGCTATCCAGTACACTCGTACCATATAGTGAAAGAGGTAATACAAGCCACCTCTCTTCGTGTCTTCTGAAAAAGTCACAGAAATTTTCTTTTTATGAAGAAGTTTGATATTTTGCAGTCAGTTAAAACTATTAGGCTGCCATTCTTAGTGTGAACTGGATATATTTTCATGCTAGTCTCTGGAGTTTTACTAGCTCTAGCAACTAAAAGACAAATATTTAAGCAATGTTTTGTCTTTGACCTCTCAGCTGGTAATAGAAATCCAATGTAGTAGACCATGCATAAGACCAAGGCTTAAGCTTTTTGTCTTCTGCAAAAGTTAGGAAATTACATTTAAACAAAATGCAGTTCATATGAGTGGTGTTTCTTTCAGCTACAGTCTTTGAATAAGAGATCTTGGCAGTGAATAATGCATTGTATTCAGCTGGCTCCACAGTCGTATTTTTACTGTTGAAAATATGAACACCTGTTAAATATGTTGAATAGCATAAACTTACTGAAAGGAGTCGGGAGCCTGGACTTCTCTGTAGTAAACTGTATTTGTCTGGAATATTTAATACAAACACTTCTTTTCCTGGGAATTGGCTCTTGTGACGATAAATTCACCCTCAGTGATTTTGGATATTGACATAGATGTTTTTATATTGGTTTTGTTCTAGGTTGTGAGTGAAAGTCATTTGTTCATCAGAAGGTTAACCTAATTTATTTTCCTGGACATATTTGAAGTACTGTATATTTTAAAATAGATTTGTCATTCAGTTATGTATTTCAACTTCCAATCCTCAAAGAACATTTCTGATTTGAATTTGATTAATATTTACTGAGACCTCAGAAAGGACTTAAATAGGGGCTTGATAAAGAAAAGGTGTACATAAAGCATTCTAGGGGGTAGGGTCACATGCTGAGATTGAAATGAAAATTTTCCAGTCCAGTCCAGAAAATAAACCTTGTTTTATTTAGCCTCTGCTATATCATCCTTCTGTCACTGTCAAATTAGAATGTCTTTTTGCAGAGTTCTGAGTATGAAGATGATAGGATGCTATTTGCTAAAATGCATTTTTAAATAATGCATTGCGTTTCCTTAGTATCACAACAGCTGTTTTGTTTGGCAAAGTAATTCTCCAGTGTAGTTCCAGTGTAACACTCTCCAGTGTTAAAATGGAGAATTGCACCGGGGAGCTGCCTGGTGTTTTAAAACAAACAGTTGGACAGGTCCAACAGTTTGTAATAACCTTGATTAGGCTGTTGATTTACTTCAAGGAGCAAAAGCTTTTATGCTGGTGCAAAGCAGGGACGAGAAAGTAAACTGAGGTAGGTGAAGAGAGTGCAGAACAACATTTAAGGACTTACCAGAAAGTTGCAGAGTCACTGGAAGACGTTTAACTATCTTGGTTTGAAAGACAGGTATCTGCTAGGGAAGGGTGGGGCCTCTCTAGGAATGGGGAATTCCAATCCCCTCCCTCCAAGTTATTATAATTTAGAAGATTAGAAAGACTTTCCAGGCAGGGCTATGGGGAAAGGAGTATCAGTTCTTTACTAGTAAGTATAACAAGGCAAACAAACAACAGAAACTGCAGTATTATAATAAACAGAACCAGGAACCTCGAGGGGCTTTGTTTCACAAAGCCCGGGGCAGTCTGATCCCTTGGGACTCCGAGAGCACCAAGCTGGGATGGTGGAAACTCCTGGGCTGGTGGCTGGAATGGCAGGATGTCCCCAGCAGGCAGGAGGAATGTTCCGGCAAAGTGAGCAGTGCTGGAGAAGCCACGACTCCCGGGCAGGGCTGGCCCAGCTCCAGCAGGGCAGGCGAAGGGGCTCAGAATTCCTGGGCACATGAGCAGATGATGGTAGATTTCCCAGGACCAGACTTTCTGTTGATAGTGGGCTCCTCCCACAGCAAGCAGCAGCCTGGCCGTCCTCTCTGATGCTGAGAGCAAGAAGGAGGCCTCATCTCCCTCAGCCCTGTCTATCGAGGTTCCTCGCTCTCTGGGTCAAATCTTGGCTAGCTCCAGACCCCAGTGTGTTACCCCAGTAATGGACTTAAGGTAAAAGACAGAGGTGCTCTTTTTCTTCCTCAGGACCACAGTCCCACAGGCTTATTGTAGAACTCCCAGTCCAGGAGGAAAAGAAAGAGGAGGAAGGTTTTTTCAAGGGGATTTTTAAACCCAAGGGGGAAAGAGGCAGGGAGAGGAACCACAACCAATGGGAAACAACTTGGGAGGGGGAGGTGGAGGGGAATAGGGAGGGACCAACCAGAGGATACCAACACCAAAACTTAGAGGGGGTATAGAACATACCATGTGCAAAATATATCAAAACAATTTTTGTGTGCAAGTAGGATAAACCAACCAGTGCAATCGAATAACAAAAATTGACTATTTAGTGCACTACAACATCTCACCCTTTCTTTGTTAGTATAAAGTTAAAAGAAAGGCATTGGGCCTGTTTTGATTCAGAATATGAATTTGTCCACCACTTGTGATTTGCGGGCAAGTTAGGCTGTTCTTGGTCCTCAAATTCTCCATGGCTGACTTCTAAGGTAGTAGGGATAAAACTGTTAAGGGCTTTTAAAATTAAATGATGTAGAACTCCGAATGCTAACACAATTAAAAACAAAACAACAAAAAGTAACAGAATTGTTTTAACTACTGAAGTCCACCACTCCGAGAGTCCCCAGCATTTGAACAGTCTGCTGAACTTCAGATTCTTCAGAGTCCTTATTTAAGGTGACCGAAACTGGGAATGTGTGTGATGTCTGTCTGCCACCCTTCACAGCTCTCAAGCCCTCAGGGGTTAACCCCCATACCTAGTGATGGCATGGCTTGGACCTGGCAATTAGGGCAGGTGGCCACCATGGCTCGAGCCTGACTCTGTGTTAGCTGGAACAGACGCATCAGGCCTGGTACATTTTGATGGTATTGCTGGTGACTTAGCTCTGCCTGCTGAAAAACATCTGGAAGGAGTGCCATTTCTGCTGGGGCTGCAATGGAATCTGCCTTGTGGTTACCCTCTGCAATCCTGCCTGGCAAATTGGTATGCGACCTTACATATATCACATAAAAAGGGTGCTCTCAATGAGAAACTAAATAAATTAGTTTTGAGAGCAGCTTGAAGAGATGCTCGATGTCTCTGAGAATTGCCTGCTCTGCCCTGGACACTACCCCCGCCACATAGGCTGAATCGGTGACCAAATTAATTGGCTCTGAGAATTTCTCAAAGGCTCTCGTGAGTGCGGCCTCGGGTGCAATCAGTGACTTGGGGCGATCCCTCCACAGACTCCACATCAGCTTCCTAATGCTGAGTTTGGGGATTCCTCCAAGTCATCACTGACTTGTGGGACGCCCCGGACGTGTCAGTGAACACTGTGAGAGCTTTGAGCGGCCTACGACTCGTTTTCTCATGAGGAATGAGGTGGAAATCCTCATTGAATAATTTGTGTGACGGGGTGTGGACTGATATTTGTCCACTGTAGCTGTCCAGTGATAACTGGAGGTTGGCATTCCCCTGGAGCAGACACTCAAACATCTCTTTGGTCAGCCTCTCAGGAGAGTTCCTTCCCTCCCTAGAAAGCTTGACCAAGAGCTGAATACACGCAGAGTCACAACCAGCCAGCGCATGCAGTCTCAACCTGGCTTTTTGGGTTAGATTTTTGGATTAGGCTCTTGTGGCCTTGTGATGGTCTTGGATCGTTGGTGGGAGAGGAAAACCCACTCTGCTATTAAGAGCAAATCTGTATGCCCTTCGATCCATTGGAATGTCAAACCATGCAAGTGTGGCAACTTTCCCAAAATAAATAATTTGAAAGGCAGCTCGGGCTTATAATGGTAAGCCTGCCTCTCGGTCAAAGCTTTTTGTGCTTTTTTGATTGTGGTTTTTGCTTCTGGTGTCAGTTCTCTGTGAGACATCAGCTCTCTCTCCCCCGTCAATAAATTGTTGAGGGGATCTAGGTCCTTGTTGGTGAGACCTAGCCAGGGCCTGACCTAGTTCAAAAACCCACACAGGGAATGGAGATCTGCTAGGGTTTTAGGATCACTCTTGATTTCCGATTTTTGTGGAACAGCGGTCCACGCAGTGATCTCCAAGCCCAGGTACTTCCAAGGTGGCATCCTTTGAACTTTGTCTTCCTGCAGCTGGAATCCAGCAGAGGTTAAAACTTTAACCACTAGGTCAAGTGTGTGTTGGAGTATAGTGTCATCGGGGGCACACACAAGCACATCATCCATGTCATGGAGAATGATGGCTTCCCTTCTTTCGGCACAGACCGGGACAGCAATGAAGCCACGTACCACTGGCAGATGGAAGGACTGCATTTCTTGCCCTGATGCAGTACTTTCCAGTGGTAGCGTTTCACTGGGACTTCTCGATTAATGGTAGGAACTGAGAATGCAAACCATGGGGCATCTGGGTGTAGTGGAATTTGGAAGAAACAGTCCTTGATGTTTAGGACAGCCAATTGCCAGTTTCGAAGGAGCATTATTGGGGAAGGCATCCCTGGTTGGAGTGACCCCATGTCCTCAATTACTTTGTTTATTTCCTGGAGGTCATGGAGGAGCCTCCACTTACCCTTCCCTGGCATCTTTATTACAAAGATCAGGGAATTCCAAGGACTGGTTGTCTCTTCTATGTGACCTTTGGTCAGTTGCTCCTCTACAAGCTCTTTGGGTGCCTTCAGCTTTTCGCTACTGAGTGGCCACTGATTTGCCCAGACTGGGGTGTCATCCAGCCATGTTAACTTTTGGGTAGGGTGCTCCACAGTAGCTGCCTCTAAAAATCCTGGGGGGTTTTAGGGATAACTAATTTGACCCCCCACTGGGACATGGTTCCTCTCCCCCACAAAGGAGCCTTATAATTGATGGCAAACAAAAGGACACTGGGCAGTTTTCCATCCGACCCCTCAACTTGCACAACACATTTTGAGATTTTTGCCAATTGGAGCCCTCCTATACCTTGACCAGCAACGGGTTGCAATTCCCAATGTGATGGCCACATTTTTTCGGGTATAACTGTAAGTTCTGATGCGATGTCAAGTAAGCTTTCTACATGGAGATGGTCTGTCCCATGGGTTAGGTTGCATCCCATAATGGCTTTGTCTTTGCCAACCACTTCTGCACAGTAGACATCAGATGTTTTGTCATCTACTGGACTCCCACTGGAGTGGGAATGGCCTGGGCGATGATTTGCCCCTTGTCCAAATAGAAGGGTGGTTGAGGGTAACGCGCCAGGTGAATGAGTTTAAGCATGTTTCCCTTAAAGGTCATGGGAGCGATCTCCGTCTCCATGGATGTGTGTGCTGTGTCCCCAATAACAAAATACTCAGTCCAGTCCTGTGTGATATACTGTTAAATCTCGTTATTCCTCTAGCAAGTCCACTTCACTGACTGTCCAGTGGGCAGGTCTGAAAAGCCTCTGTAGTTTACAAGCTTGAAACACCCAAGAGGCTTTGTTAAGCTTTGTCAGACAAGCATTCCTTATTTTTATCTTTTTGCTGCCCTGCGCCAAACTTCCCATCCTCCCCCCTTTTTGTTAAGAGAGAGTCTTTTTCTACAGTGGAGCCCGCTGCATTTATGTCATGGTGCAGCATGGGCTCACACTCTGATCCTAGTTTTTTTGATTGTTGGTAATTCCATCTTTCTGATTCTTTTTCTTCTTCTGCTGGCTTTGGGGACAGTCCTTGGCAAAGTGTCCAGGCTTTTTACACTGGAAGCAGATGATGTGTTGAAGTTATCCTGGTGATGTTTGTTGCTGCTTCATTTCTGCTGATACAGCTGCTACAGTCTTTGGGTTAGTTGATCCAGGCTTTCTCTCTGGTGTGCTGAACAGTTCTGCTTTCTTGGTACAGGCTTCAATTATTTATGGCAGTGTGGGTGAAGGGTCAATAGGCAACCCTAGGATCACTCTGCGGCAGGCTTCGTTGGCATTCCTCTGAGCCATCTCCTTAATTAATTCTGCCTGTGCCATTGGGTCTTGTACTTGTTTTTCTATTTGTGCTCGAAGCCAGTTGACAAACTGCAAGAGATTTTCTGAGGCAGATTATTTAATAATGACATAGCTACCAGTTATTTCAGTTGTTGGTAATTGGTTAAAAACCTTTTCTGCAACACTACAGATTTTATCTAGAATGAATTTTGATAATACTCGAGTTTGGTCCTCAGGGTTAGCCCACTGCCCCTCACCATACAGATGTTCATACGTGATACCACTGCCTTCTATATCCTTTGCACCCTGGGTGCTTTGTTTGAGCTCTTCTAGGAGTCCCCTCAAAGATCTTTTCCAGGTGCTTTCACAGAGCTCAAACTCTGAGAGCATAAGGAGACACCAGAAAATATATTTGAGATCTGTTGGTACTAGTTCAGCAGATGTTAAAGTAGCTCTCATCATACCCTTAAAGATCTCAATATATCAGCCAAATTGTATTTGGTTCTTGCACAATTTCTTCTTATCTTTTTGAGAGAAGGGCTGGTAACTTCTAATTGTTTCTCTTTTACCAGTATAGGTGACAGGGGCAGCTATGGGTATTGTTTTCTTTCTTGGTTTTGATCTCTAGGGGTTTCTGAACTGGTCCAGGTTCCATGGGAACTGTCTGGGGGCTCACCTTTTCCCCCAACCCTCTCTCCCAGCCCCACTGCCCCCTTGGGAACCCGCCAGGCTCCCACCCCTGTGGGAACCATTGCGACCATCACCCTGCCCACCAGCCCCACCCCGTCAGCCCTGGCCCCGGCCCCACCCCTGTGGGAAGTGTTGGGACCATCAGACCCCCTGCCATCCCCACCCCCATCAGCCTCGGCCCCACCCCATGGGAACTGGGTGGGAGGACATGGGAAACAGGAACAGGAAGAGGGGTGGAGCTGTCCAGAGAGGTGGAGCAACAGTGGGAACTATGATTGCAACATCTGGAGGCAGGGTTGCAGTACGATGTCATGCAGGGCAGGAACATGGGGGAGAGGGGGGTGGTGTTCGGGGAGAGGAAGGGGTTGTGGGACCGGAAAGTGCTGGGAGAGGGGACAAGTGGGAGAAAGGGATTGTGGAAAGGAGAAGGGTAAGATGGATGGTCTGCCGCATGGCTGCCGCCATTATTAATTCTGGCCATATGGCCCCCTCCATTTTGGGGATAAGGGGGTATATTTTCAGGGTTAGCAAAACACAAAATTTAGGTACAGCAACTGAGAAAGAGGGATACAGGGAAAGTTCTCTGTCAGCCTGCGTACAGTTGCCAGAGCCGGGGTGCTGAGAGGGAAGCGAGGGACCAGGGGAACAGTGGCTTTCTTGCCAGGTCCCCTGTGTTTCTCGGGCTACCCTGCGCATCTGTCCCAGCTCAGGGGCAGAGGAAATGGAAGTAGGGGTAGGAAAAATGGTGGGGGAGGGGGGTTTGTTGTAGCCATTCTTTCATATCTTTCTTATTTAGTTCTTTACGAATTAAAAGGAACACTGCGATAAACTGAGATGCAGCTTTGTCTCTCTGTTCGATTCTGGAGGTTAATAATCCTCCCACTTTTTCCCAGGCAGAGACAGAACTTACATTCTACTTGGTAATCTAAGGCAGATGAAAAGACAATCATCGAACAAACCGCTTCAATTTCCTCTTAGACGCTTTAACATTCCCACCATTTAAGGTACTAGGACTTGGGAATATACGCCTCTTCCCTGCGCAGAGAGCTTAGAACTCATTTTGATTAAAAGCAGTCTGCGTAGTTTCAATCTACCTCCCTTTGCAGCAAAACCCAAACCAAACTGAAAGCTCTAAAGACAGACTTAGGAAAGAGTTTGCAGTTTCTCCTCCCCTCAGCTCTGAGGTAAGAGGAAGAAACTCACGTGTGGGGAAACCCACGGCTTTCAAATTTGCCACTGGCAGCTACACAGATGCCGCTGCAGCACACGGCGAATGGAGCCAGGAGACTGCAAAAACCACTGGTCCGTGCCGCCTGCACCGGTAAAAATACCACCCGCTGGCATTTGCCCGCGCCCCCCCACCATGCCTGGGAGCTGCCGCTGCCCCGCACGCCCAGTCCCCACCCACGGGAGGCCTCCCTTCCCTAAAGCCAGAGTTCTGCACTCCACAGCCCCCACACACCCGGGGTTCACTTCGGGATCCCTAGCAAGGAGTACTCACACTCCCACTTGGGACCTCGGCTGGCTGGAGCTGCTGCAAAAGGAGTCCTTTGTCCTGGAACGGATTCATCCTGGGTCTCAGCCACGCTGCCGGTCCCATCCCTCACCGCTGTGCTGTGCAAAAAACGGCTGTCGCGACCAGGGTAGCCGACTTTCCAAAAGCTTGCAAAATCCACAAGTTAAATCCACAACTGGAAGTCCAGCTGTGGCGTGGGGTTTCAGACCAAAACAGCAGGCCCCACATTAGGCGCCAACTTATCAGGGTTCCTCGTTCTTGGGGTCAAATCTTGGTTAGCTCCAGACCTTGGTGTGTTACCCCAGTAAGGAACTCAAGTTAAAAGACAGAGGTGCTCTTTTTCTTCCTTGGGACCATGGTCCCCACAGGTTTATTGTAGAACCCTCAGCCCAAGAGGAACAGAAAGAGGAGATTTTTTTTTTGCGGGGATTTTTAAACCTGGGGGAAGAAAGGGGCGGGGAGAGAGGAACCACAACCAGTGGGAAACAATTTTGGGGAGGGGGCATAGGGAGAGACCAACCAGAGGACACCAACACCGGATCCTAGAGGGTGTGTAGAACATACCACGTGCAAAATATATCAAAACTATTTTTGTGTACAAATATGATAAACCACCCAGTGCAATCTAATAACAAAAAGGAGCTATTTAGTACACTAGAACACCTGTCCTTTTCCCTCCCCCAAAACTGGTGTGATCTTCCCCCTCGACTTTTGTCCACGTCTTTTGTGTTGGTCAAGCACCATCTAAGCACCCGCACTTAGTCTCTTAACAACTTATGGGGAAAATTTCTCTAAGAAAAAAAAAAAGAAAAAAAAGAAAAAAAAAAAGAAAAAAAAAAAAAAA
>JAIXNV010000640.1:0-20198 GCA_020917445.1 Riparia riparia
CCTCGAGGAGAAGGGAGCAATCTGATCACTGGGTGAGGTGAATAAGGAGGGGAGCAATTGAGTCAAGTTGAACTTTCTTTGAGAAGAAAAGCTGGTAACTTTAGTTGCTAACTTTAGTATGAGACTAAGAGGGATTGCAAGGGGAAGTGGCTACAAGGATACAGTCAGGGAAGACAGATTGGGAGAAAGATTGGAATTAGGCATGAGGCAAACAGTTGGCAAAAGACAAGATAGTGCAACAGAATAATAAGTGAGAGGACTGAACCACAAAGTGAGTGAGGGAGACCAAAATTCTCCTGGTACCAGGGATTTCTTGGTTTCTTGCCACCAAAAACGGGTCTGAGGAAAAGTAACTCCTTAGACCCAGGAGCTGCGAATTATGAAGGAAATTCACATGAGCCTGGTATACCTGGGAACTATGAGGGGGGTTCTCAGAAGGGGAGCATCCCTCAGGACAGACCACTGGGGATGATGTTATGATACTGGGATGCATGGGAATACCAAAGAGGAAAAAGTAAGCAGAAAATTATCAATTATTGTATGCTTGAATGGACAAAGGAAATGATCCAGAAAGATAATTTATCTTGGCCAAAGTGTGGATTATGTGAAGATTGGATTTGCCCGGCTTTGAATTTGTATGTGAATTCAAAAGGACCTTTTAATCCAGAAGAAAGCGAATATGCTGCTCTGTGGCTTCCCAGAAGAAAGCGTGAATTTGTCACTCGAAGGCAGGGAAGCAAGGATTTTCCATTCTATCCTTTACAATCTAGAGTGCAAGCAGCCAAAAAAGACAGACACGAGCCCTAGGATCTGTTAGATCACCTCCCACCCCCTTATAGGCAACCTAATCAGCCCGTTCAACCCCAAGCCCCCGAGGGTCCTCCTGTAAATGCAAACACACCCCCTATTCGGGAGGGGCCAGTAGCACATAGAACTAGAGGTGGGGGACAGGGAGAAGTGATGATGGGGATGGGGAAGCAAAAATGGAAGATGGACTATACCCGCTTAGAATAAGTTCCAATGGCAAACCCAGAACAGAGACCTATTGGTGATGTGAGTGTTCCCCTGAACACAGGGGATGTCAGGGAGTTTAAGAAGGAGATGGGCAGGCAGCTAGAGGATCCTCTTGGAGTGGCAGAGAGATTAGATCAGTTCTTGGGGCTGAATATATACACCTGGGTGGAACTGCAGTCTATTTTAGCAATCTTGTTTACCATGGAAAAAAGAGAAATGACTAGACATTCAGGAATGAGGGTTTGGGATAGAGAATGTCAGGGGCCAGACCCAAGGGATCAGAAATGGCCTATGCAAGATCCAGGTTGGAATAATCAGAATGAAAGACACAGGCAGAATATGAGTGATCTCTGGTGGATGATTATCTGAGGAATCCGGGAAGCAGTGCCCAAGGGGCAGAATATAAGGAAAGCTCTAAGTGAGCACCAAGGGAAGGATGAACCCCTGGCAGACTGGTTAGAAAGACTAAGAAAAGCCTTGCAGTTATATTCAGGTGTCGACCCCGATACTGCAGCAGGACAGGTCCTTTTGAAAACACAATTTGTATCTAAGGCCTGGGGGCACATCAGGAAGAAGCTGGAATAAGTAAAAAAATTGGCAGGATAAGAGGCTTCAGGAATTGTTAAGAGAAGCACAGAAAGTGTATGTGAGAAGTTACGAGGAGAGGCAAAACCACAGATTTTAATGGCAGCAGTCAAGGAAACACAGACAACCATGAATACAGAGAAGTGCTCAGGAAAGAACAAACAACAGAAAAAGGCAGGTCCCACCTCTGGGGATATGAGAGCCACGTGTTTTTCCTGTCACCAGGAAGGACACTTACAAACTTCTTGTCCTACCTCCAGGGGTACAGGACCCACTTGTTTTTATTGCCACAAAAAGGGACATCTACAAAAATTCTGTAGAAAGAGAGAGCAAGATGAGAAAATGTTTCAAGAAGACTAGGGGGGTCAGGGGCTCTGTTTAATGAGGACTGAACATCTAGAAGAGCCCTTGATAAAACTGAAAATAGGTCCTCAAAAGGAAGAAATCACTTTTTTGGTGGACACAGAATCTACTAGGTCGGCAGTAAGAAAACTATCAAAGGAATGTCAAGTAAGTCGTGAACGTGTCCCAGTAATTTGTGTTAAAGGAGAAGTTTTTCAGGTTCCTGTAATTAAAATGTGAAGACTGAACTGGACGAAAAATTTAGATTGAATGATTTGTTATTAATACCAGAGGCTGATAATCATTTATTAGGAAGGGACTTAATAATATTCTTGAGCATTAAAATAGCATCCTGTGAAGGAAAACTTAAAATCTATTCTTTAACCAAAGAAGATAATTTTGAGATTAGCGACACTGTGTGGTATACTGGTGAAGAAGGAAAATAAAACATTCAGCCCATTAACAATGAAATACAGAACCCAGAAATCCCCATTTGAGTAAAACAATATCCGATATCACTGGAAGGTCAGAAGGGATTGAAACCGGTAGTTGAGAATTCAGTACATCAGGGGGTGTTGGAGTCCTGTGTGTCACCACATAATTCCCCCATCCTGCCGATAAAGAAGCCTGATGGAAGCTACTGCCTAGTGCAGGATCTCAGAGCGGTAAATCAAAGAACCATTACCCTCTTTCCAGGAGTAGCTAGGCCAGAGACCTCCTAATTACATTTGGTACAGTGTCGTGGATTTAAAGGACGCCTTTTGAACTTGCCCTCTGGATGAGGGCATTAGGGATTGCCTTTGAGTGGGAGGACCCAGATACAGGTAGGAGAGAACAATTAAGGTGAACGGTGCTACTGCAAGGTTTTACAGAGGCACAAAATCTTTTTGGGAGGGCGTTAGAAAATCTTTGGAAGTCCTTTGAGTTACACAAAGGAATTAAGCTGCTACAGTATGTAGGATGATTTGTTATTAGCAAGAGAAGCTGAAGAGGAGACTAGAAAGTGTACTAGTAAGCTTCTAAAATTTCTGGGAGAAAACGGGCTGGAGATATCAAAGTCAAAATTGCAATTTGTAGAGTCAGAAGGGCAGTGTTTAGGTCATTGGATTAGTAAGCGAAAGAAAAAGCTAGACCCTGAAAGGGTTTCAGGAATATTGAACATGGGACCCCCAAAGTCTAAAAGAGAAATAAAGCAGGTTTTGAGTCTTTTGGGTTATTGTAGGCAAGAGATAGAAGGGTTTAGTAGAAAAGTAAAATTTCTACATTAGAAATTAACTACCAATCACTTGAAATGGACTGAAAGGGATCAGGAAAATTTTGAGCAAGTAGAAGGAGCCCTACTGCAAGCTCCTGTACTGAGTCTTCCCAATTTAGACAAGCCTTTTCAATTATTAGTTAATACAGTTGATCAAATGGCTAATGAAGTATTGATTCAAGATTGGGCAGGAAGCCGAAAGCCAGTAGGATATTATCCCAAATGATTGGATCCAATTAGTAAGAATTGGCCAACATGCCTGTAAGCTCTGGTAGTCACTGCTATGTTAGTAGAAGAAGCCCAAAAAGTAACCTTTGGGGCACCACTGGAAGTGTACACCCCACAATATTAGGGGAATCCTTGCTAGAGAGGCCAAAACATGGTTAATTGGTATCAGAATTCTAAAATATGATGCTCTCTTGATAGACTCCTCTGATATTAAGCTGAGAGTGACAAGTATACAAAGCCCCACTCAGTTCCTTTAGGGAACCCAGGGGAAGAATTAATACATGATTGCACTGGGGTCATAGAGTTACGAACAAAAATATGCCCAGATTTGAAAGAACAAGAATTAAAAACAGGAGAAAAATTATTTATAGATGGATCATCCTGAGTGGTAGATGGAAGAAGGAAATCTGGGTATGCCATAATTAGTGGAGAAAATCTGGAAGTAAAAGAATCTGGTCCCCTTTGCCCATCCTGCTCAGCACAAGCCTGTGAACTCTATGCATTATTCTGTGCATTGCTGTTATTAAAGGATCTAGAAGGGACCATATACACCGACTCAAAATATGCCTTTGGGGTAATGCATACATTTAGAAAAATTTGGAACAAAGGGAACTTATAAACACTTGAAGAAAAGGATTAGTGCACCAAGGATTGATAATTGAAATACTTATGGCTTTGAAGAGCCCAAAAAAAGATAGCAGTGGTTCATGTGAAAGGCCACCAGAGGGGGAGAAACATTAAAACAAGAAAAACAATTTGGCTGATGATGAAGCTAAGAAAGCTGCCCTGAGGGAAAAAAGCAATGTAATTATGACTTTTCAGGAAGAAGGAACACAAAATCAAACACCATACTTTTCTTTAGCAGAAGTAGAAGGCATGAAAAACCTAGGAGTAACTCTAAAAGAGGGACAATGGATTCTCCCTGGCAAAACCACAGTTCGAACGGCAGAAAAAGACTAGACTCATGCTTCAAGGGTAAAATTTTACCCAATAAAGATTGGAAAATTATTTTGACACCAGGAGACCTGAAAGTAAAAATGAAAAAAGACTTAAATTTGTTTAAACCTTTATATTGAGGTCCAAAATACAGTTTAAAGTAAAATTGTAATCAATCCATGACATGGCTGAAGAGAGCATTTGGTGCCCAGAGACTATAGCTCATATGGAAAATCGGTTTTGGCTGTGGATTTCACATAATGCTGCAACACATTTGGTGTGCCTCCCACATACTGAAAGAATAACCCAGCCCCTGGATATTCAAGATATCCTTAGTACAGAAAGGTCAGAAGCTGCCATCCCGCAGAGAGAAATTTCCATGTTTCAGCAAGGTTGCTGCAAACACGGTCATCAGTGTGAGCGGTGTAAAGCAGTGACCATGAAGTGGCTGAGACAAAGACATTGGCACAGAACAACTGTACCTTGGGACCAAAGAGATTCAGCTTTTATGATTAATTGTATACGATGTTTTAGTAGAGTACAACGAGACTTCAGAATGCACAAATCGGTTTTACACAGATCAACAGTTCTACTTATATAATAGAAGATCAAGTACAAAGAGCATTGATTTATTTAGCATACCACATGGAACGATTAGTGGCTTTGAGAACACTGCAGGAACAACCAAGGATAATAAAAGTATGATGTGGATACAGTAGGATTCCCAGAAGCAACAGAAAAAGATAAATTGTCTTGCTTAACCTGTTCAGGTTATAAAATACCTTTGATAGTTAATGATTAGAGGTTTGTGGTTTGTAATTGCAATTAACTTTAATTTATTAGAAAACTTAGGCATTCTGGATTGGTTGTCAACAGCAACTCCATTGAGTTTGGAGGCAGAACAATGCCAATGGGAAGGGATTATACACTTCCTTGATCAATGGGAACAGCCTGAACAGATTGAAAATCTTTTAAGAGGCCCTCAGATACTAACACTAACAGATTTCATTGAGGAACCGCAATTCCGGAACAAGAGACTGGAAACACCTGTTACTAAAAGAGTCCAAGAACAAGTAACACACTGGGAGTGTACTAAGCATGGCTTAGAGTGTCGCCCATGGGTTTGTGTTATTTGTACTCTTTGCCTTATTTTGCGGTGGAGAGTAACAAGAGCAGAAGAGAGAGATTTGTTTAACTTAATTGATTTAATTTCTTTAATTGATTTAACTTTCTTAGATTGCATGCATGAACAGTTAATTTTAAAAAGACTTATCAGTGATTTTGTTGGAACACCTTTGAGATATGAAGATGGAAACTTTTATGCTGCGGTTCGATTAATAGAAAATTTAGACCAATGAGTTTTTACTGTATTAGTTTTTGAGCAGGTAAGAGAGCAAACAATTCATAGTATTATAGACCAGTGTATCATAATAGACAGTTCCTGTGGAGAAGGAATTTGTGTGCCACGCTATAGACACATTTCTGATGTGAATTGGCATTGTGAATGTGCCTATTGGTGGTGATGAAGACTTAATAACTGTCCCTGACACCAGAGAAAAAAAGTGACCAACAAATCAAGTTGTTAACTGAAGTAGTGAAAAAGCAAATCTTATTGTGGTTGGCACATCTCCAGAGCTTTGGTGGTTTAGATTAAAGAAGTAGTAGCTGACTAACCCAGAGAGAGAGAGGGAGAGAGGGCAGTGCTGTGAGAACTGTGAGTAATCTGTGCCATCCTTGAAACAAGCATGAGGCCAAGGGTACCAGTGAGACCAAATGCACCAGTGACTAGATCCCAGCATATAAACTTTGCTGCCAAGAATCCTGACATCTTGGCCCTTGGCTGCAACCCAAAGGGCCTTGAGGACAGTAGAAAGTCAAAACTCCTGAGGATTATTTGCACTGTGTTTTCGTTTGTTTGTTTGGCAAATGGCCAAAACTATGGAGCCACTCTGGACAGAGTCCATGAGAGAAGGGAATGAGCAATGCAGGAAGAAACAATAATAAAACAAGCAGCACAAGAGTGGGCAATGAGAGAACAATCTATGCAAAAACAAAGTCCCAATAATGTTGATCCCTGTAATAAATGCAAGCACTCCATGTGGCTCAAGGACAAGATGGAATTTGTATTTGTGGCACATCCACATGTTAGTGTTACCTGCTATGATCACATCAATTTTATAGATGTTTGTGTTAAAAAATAGAAAAATGGATTGGGTAGGGAAAAATTTAGGATTTAATGGATGAGCTCCTTATCCTTACAGTGATCAAATCTGTCCTTGATATGATTTTTTTTGTTGTTTGTTTTGAGAAAGATGAGAATGGGAATGATCCAAGTATAGGTATAGGAGGTACAGCACTAAGGAAAAAAAAATAAGAAAAACCAAACGAAACAAAAGAAATATGTAAAAAGGCCATAGGGAAAGAATTAAAGGAACTAGATAAACTGTATGAACAAGAAAAAACAGCAGTATAGGGACTGGGATTTGACAGCCTCAACTAAGAACCTTTTTGCATATTTGATGCAAGAATTTGCTACGGAATTAGGATTATCCAAATGCTGGATCTGTGGGGGACTTAGAATGGCTGAAAGATGGCTGTGGAGAGGTGAGAGTCTAGCTCCAGAACAATTTTTAAAATGGAATCATACTCAAATTTCCAAGACATTAAAATGACCTGAACAATGTATTTTGAGTCAAGTAACTGGAACAGTTTGTGTGTCATAGTTTTAATTTTAAACTGGGCAGAAACACCACTCAATGTAGTGGTTTTACGTTTACTAAATTTTGGCTTTGGTACTTACTCTTTTTGTGAGAGAGAGATTAGGAGAAAAATAAAGCAGGCTTAATGTTAAAATTAACAAATAGTTTATTAATTTACATTAAAGAATAGAAAAAACAGAAAGTTGGAAAAAAATTAAAATAGAATGAAACTTCAAAAATTTTTCCCTCCCCTTACAAACTGTTCACTTCTTTACAAAACAACATAAAGAGATAAAACTTGTAATTTTCAGTCAGTTTCACTATCTGATAATAGTCTTTCATCAATTCTTAAGGGGAAGAGTATCCTTTTGAGTCATGGATCCCACTGACAACTTAGAACAGTTCTCTTGTGGGATTTAAACTGTCACAAAAACAACTGCCCAGAGCAACCTGCCTTTGTGACCTTCCCAGGAGCAGTTTCTCAAGCTGCTTATGGGTCATGGGTCTTAGACTTTTGCATCCTGGGGTGTCACCTTTTAAAGATGAATAACTCCAAAGCAAAGGATTCTTCACTTCAAGGTACAGAGATATCTTCTCACTTCTTTACTGGCGCAGGGGGCTTCTCATCTTTATCTCTGTTCAAGCATCTTATAGGATATTATTTAGTTCATCACAAACACTTTTGCTTAAATCTACACAAAAACCAATCATTTTCCTAAATGCATATCTTTCTTACGATTTATAGGAATGACCTAAGTATAGAGTTCATTTCTATGGCTCAAGTAAAAATAGAACAACCAACTCTTCAACCGTCTCTCTTAATAGTCTTTTCACTCTTGCTTTACTGACTTCATCCTGCTGTTTTTTATGTTTACTCTGTCTTTTCTTACTCTCTAAGAAAGGCTGAGCTCTGGAAGCTTCATGCTGCTAAGAAAGAGTTAAATCTACTTGGAGTCTTTGTTTTTCCCTCTGTGGCTCCTGGTGTTAGATGTTTCAAGGCCGAGCTGATGAAGGAGGAAGAACTCACAGAAACATCAGAGATCGGAGCACCCAGGCAATCTGGAATCATAAAAACCAGGCAGGATCATAAATGCCTTATCAGCCCACCCCTCGGTGTAAATCAGGGTGGCTTCAGCCCAAATAGTGCCCATAGCTCTTATCAGGGACCTGGCAGAGATTTCTCCCTGCTCCAGAGAAATCTGAAGAAAGTAGCTGTTAAAAAACAGCAACTTCCCCTTCCCCCCCCTTCACCCGGGAGCCGATGGAATCCGGCCAAGCCTCAGGCCAGCTCCCCCCCAAAAAGGGGGGAGCAGCAGGCTGAGCTGGATGTTACCTGTCTCTCTCTGGCCAAAGGAAGAAGGAAAAGACCCCACCTACAGGAAATCAAGGGGTTTTATATGGTACTTCCCAAAGTCGCAACTAACAATTTCAGTGGTCAGAATAGATGTCAATATTCTAACTATCTCTCTGATAGGTCTCTGTCTCTTCCAAAGCAATTCCCAGGTCCTGACCTGGAGAATTACTTTACATTCTTTTATAACTAAAAACTAAACTGTACTAACCCATGACAGTGTAACTTGAGAAGGAAGGAAATATAATGAAGTAGTAGGATATACTCCTTGTATATCTACCTTAGTAGTTAATTCGGATAATAAAACGAAGATATGGCAACCAAAAATTTTACTGGGTATTGGGGAATAACAAAGGAAATGAATTGTGATTGGAATAATCAAATTGATTTGTGCTGGCATAAAAACCCTGGAGCTAATCCCTACCAATCCAAAAAAAAAAAAAAAAAAAAAAAAAAACCACCCCCCCCAAAAAAAACAAAAACAACAACAAAAAAATAAAACTAAAATCCTACTGGGAACAACAAGGAAAATCAGATAGTAAACGGAAAGCCCCTAATAGAATATATTGCATTTATGGGCAATGAGCATAGATTGAATTACCTTGAAAGTGGGAGGGAACCTGTATCTTAGGAGTTATACGACCCTCCTTCTTCATCATACCAAGGTCTAGGAGCAATGTGCTGGGAACACCACTTGATGAGATCTAGAAAGGAATAAAAGAGATTTAAACCTCAACTTCCCAAAGGCAGGGGGAAACCAGGAATGGGGGGAAGACGAATGGCCTGCAGAAAGAATCATAGCGTATTATGACTCAGTCACTTGGGCTGAGGGTGGATCTTGGGGATATAGGACCCCAATTTATCTCTTGAATCGGTTGATAAGACTCCAGGCAGTAGTGGAGGTTGTTTCAAACCATACTTCTGATGCCGTAAAGTTACTGGCCAAGCAGCATTCACAAATGTGAGCATTTGTATATCAAACCAGAATTGCCCTAGATTATCTGTTGGCTGAAGAAGGGGGAGTTTGAGGAAGATTTAATGAATCTGAGTGCTGTGTGGAGAGAAATGATCATGGGGAAGCCATCACAAAACTTGCTGAAGAAATTCAAAGGGTGGCACACGTACCTGTTCAAAGGTGGAATTCTATTCTAAAAACGGATTGGTGGGATAACCTCTTTGGAGGAGCCTGGTGGAAGAAGGTGGGATTTATGTTTTTATGTTCTGTATTAGGATTGTTATTCTTACCATGCATGATTCCTTGTCTTATTAGACTAATCCACCCAGTGGTACAAGGAATGCAAATTACAGCAATGCCCATTGATCCAGAATTGGCAGCCAAAGGGAAAACAGATTCTTTGATGATATTAAAAGCTAGACCTACTTGCACTCAAAAGAAGGGACCTGAAGAGATGCTGACTGAATATAAAGAGACTACTCTAGTGTCATGGGTTAGTATGGTTTAGGTTTTTTGTTCTAAAGAATGTAGAATTATTCTGCAGGTCAGGACCTTGGAATTGCTTTAGAAAGGACAGGGATCTATCAGAGGTTTAGTTGGAATATTGGCATCTGTTTTAACTACTGAGAAATGTTATTTATGACTTTGGGAAGTACCATATAAAACCTCTTGATTTCTTGTAGGTGGGCTTTTTCCTTCTTTCCTTCGGCCAGAGAGAGACAGGTACATCGAGCTGGGCCTGCTGCTCCCCCCTTTTGTGGGGGGAGCTGGTCTGAGGCCTGGCCAGATTCCATCGGCTCCCGGGTTCGGAAGGAGAGGTTGCTGTTTTACAACTGCTTTCTCCAAGCTTCCCTGGAGCAAGGAGAAATCTCTGCTGGGCTCCTGATGGGCTATGGGCACCATTTAGGCTGAGGCCACCCCGATTTACACCGAGGGGTGGGCTGAGAAGGCATTTATGATCCTGCCTGGTTTTTTTTGTGATTCCAGACTGCCCAGGTGCTCTGATCTCTGATGTTTCTGTGTGAGTTCTTCCTCCCTCACCAGCACGGCCTTCAACATCTAATACCACGAGCTACCGCGGGAGAAAAAAAGACTCTAGGCAGATTTTATCCTCTCCTGGCAACATGAAGCTTCCAGAGACTAGCCCTTCTCTGAGACAAAAAGGAAAAGGACAGAGTGAACATAAAGAAGAAACAGCATTAAATCAGTAGAGCAAGAGTGAAAAGACTATTGGGACAGAGGGTTGAAGAGTTGGTTGTTCAATTCTTATTTGAGCCTAAAGAAATCAACTCTATATTTAGATGATTCCTTTAAATCATGGAAAAAATACGCATTTGGGGAGATGATTGTTTAGATTTGTGTGTGGATTCAAGCAAAAGTGTTTGTGATGACCTAAATAATATCCTATAAGATGCTTGAACAGAGATAAAGATGAGAAGTTCTCTGCACCAGTGAAGAAGTGAGAAGATACCTCTGTAACTTGAGGTGAAGAATCCTTTGCTTTGGAGTTATTCATCTTTAAAAGGTGACACCCCAGGATGCAAAAGTCTAAGACCCATGACCCATAAGCAGCTTGGGAAACCTGATAATGGGAGGGGTCACAAAAGCAAGTTTCCCCAGGCGGTTGTTTTTGTGACAGTTTAAAAAACCCACAAAAGAACTGTTCCAGGTTGTCAGTGGGAGCCATGATTCTAAGAGAGACTCTTCCCCTAAAGAATTAATGAAAGACTATTGTCAGATGGTGAAACTGAAAATTACAAGTTTTGTCTCTTTATGTTGTTTTGTAAGAAAGTTAACAGTTTGTAAAGAGAAAGAAAAGTGTTTTTAGAGTTTCATTCTGTTTTGTTTTAGTTTTTTTTCCCCCAACTTTCTTCTTCCATTCTTTTAGTGTGTGTTAATAAAACTATTTGTTCATTTTTAAGGTTAAGCCTGCTTTGTTTTTCTCCTAGTTTCTCTCCTAAGGGTGATTTAAAACACAGGGAGCAACCAGAGTCAAACACCTTCTTCACAGAAGTAATGGTGAATGCTCATTTATTGAGGGTACACAGGGTTCTTTTACACATATATCATGCTAGTGCATAAGCTGTTCACACGGCATTTTACTACTCGCTATTGGCTATCTTCTCGTGTCTACGAGCCCCAAGTGGCTACACTATTCACTAGTGTTATCTGCAGAAGCATTCTTTTGCAATTACTTGTTTTCAGTTTTGTTGAGGGAAAAAGCTGGTTCTCAGGCTCAGTGTCCTGGTTCTCAGGCTCATCATCCTTGACAGTGCTAAAACAACAGAACTTTCCCAGCACGGTAAGGCCTCTCTGTGTCTATCTCCAAAAATCCTGCTACACCCTCCCACAGAAAAAGAGTGAGTACTAAGACCAGAATTTAGTGAATGTAAAACCACTACATCTAGCACAAGAGATGTCAACCAAATTTGAGAAGGAATGCTAAAAGCTTGATGCAGCATGGGAGACGTTAGAAAAATTAGAGGTTGAAATAAGAGAATGTAAAAACCTGGATTATTGGGAACATAGAAGAAATTGAAATTCAGTTTTAATTAAAAAGGATGAATCAATATGATTAAAAAGAGAAGTGGGGGCAATTGTAAGAAATGAAAATGATTCATGCTAGTTGTAATCATATCAATATTTTATATATATATATATATATTTTTTTTTCAAAAGATATTTGTTATAAAGTAGTAAAGGAAAAATATATGTGATTATTGTTACAAAGCAGATGGGCCCCTTGGCAGATGCTACATGAGAAAAATAAGATACAGGATGCAGTTTGAGATAAGCAAGAGTTTCAAAGCTGGATTGGCCAAAGCTGGGACTACTCCAAGGTAGGGAGATGGGCCCTTTTGCAGATGTGATGGGATACAGGATGTCTTAAGATAGAACTGGCCTTGAGATGGACAAAGTGGGGACTATTCCAAGGCAGGGAGTTTGGGAGGTGGTTTGATCCATGAAATAATTACCGTTTGGAACATAATGCATAGTTACGTATAACACAAAACTTAGAGTATATGTGCATCCAGTATGGTTATTCATAGGATGTGAGGAAGATGATGTTGGACCCAGTGAGCATACCCAGAACAAACTCCAGTATCTTTATAAGCTTCTTTTAAACCATAATCACCGAACCCAGCAAAATAACTATTCTAATTTGTGCATCCCTAGTGTAAAAGCTGTATGTTAGGGACAATATTGGAGTTATTTCTGGGTAGGAAAACAAACCTAGGGACCAGAAAGGTATTAAGACCTCAAAAAAGCCTAGGGAACAGAAATGCAGAAAAGACTGCATTCTAAGAGACATTAGGACTTCAAGAAGCAACATGGCCACTGTCTGTTTAATCCCCACCCAAAGGACAACCAAAAAATAAATGCAGTTAATAATAATCAATACAAGTTTTTTCTACTCTCTCATGCCCCGCAGTTGGCGCCAATTAAAGGGGTATGTCCTGGTTTGGAGACAAATTTGGGGGAATTCCCTCTGGGAAGCAAACCCAAGTGGCCCCTCCCTCCAACCAGTCAGAAAAAAAAACTCTTTGGAGAAAAGTGGAGAAAGCTATTTTACTAAACAACTAAAGTGCATACAAGTATAAAGAATGAATAATATGGAACAATAAAACCTCTCGTTCTGGAGTGAGATGGCAAATTGAGAAAGTCCTTGCCGTGGGTGTAGCTCGGCTCTCTCCCAGTCTCTCCTCAGTCCCAGTCCCTCCGGCGCTGCTGGAAAATGCCGAGGTCCAGGCCCCGGTGGGCCGCAGGTGCAGCCCCCAGTGCTCCCCTGGGTCTTCAGTCCAGAGCAGGTTTAAACAGTTCCAAGAAAAGGAAAAAAAAACAGTCCAGGAAACTTCTCTGCCCTAGCTAGCTGAAACTAACCAAAAGCAAGAAAAGATCTCTGTCCTGCAGTCTGTCCAAACCTCTGCCGAACAGCCCGTCCGCCGAAGAATGTGGAGGAGTCAGGCAGTTTTCTCAAAACAAACTCCGCGCTTCTCCTTGCTCTTAGAACCAGTCTTAAAGGCACAGGACTCAATATACAGCACAAACAGAACAGACGATTGGGGATACAAGCATCATAAAGTTACCCTAGGACAGAACTATATACACTGGTTTGAGGTATGCTTTTGGAGTAGTACATACTTTTGGAAAAAATTGGGAAGAAAGAGGATTACTTAAGAGGAAAAGGATTACTACATGAGAGACTCATTTTAGAGATTTTAGAGGCATTAAAACTACCTGAAGAAATAGCTATAGTACACATTAAGGGACACCAAAGAGGAGTGACCCCAGAAATAAGAGGAAATAATTTAGCAGATCAGGAAGCTAAGGATGCAGCAGAAAATGGAGCTGAAAGAATTATGTTAATATGAACTCCAAATGAGGAAAAATTGGAAATCCCAAAGTTTAGTGAAGCAGAGAAAAAAGAATTAAACAAGATAGGAGGAGAAACAGGCTGAATCAAGGAAATGGAAACTTCCTGATGGAAGACAATTACTTCATAAAATACTGGCTAGAAAAATATTAGAACATGCAGCAGAAAACCCACTGGGGTACTCAGGCTTTGTGTGATCATTTTTTAAGGAACTGTGGATTTTTAAGGAACTTGGGATTTTTGGAGTAGCAAAGCAAGTAACTGAATAATGTATAACTTGCCAATGGATAAACAAAAAGGTGATGAGAAAAACAACATTAGGATGTCGTGAGTTAGCTCTTCAACCATTTCAAGGTATCCAAGTAGATTTTACTGAACTTCCTCAAGTACAAAGATGGAAGTATTTATTAGTAATGACAGACCATCTAACTCATTGGGTAGAAGCAGTTCCCACTACCAAGGCCTCAGCCAACATGGTAAGTAAGACCCTTTTAAAACAGATTATTCCCAGATACGGAATGGTTAATAGAATAGACTCAGACAGAGGAACGCATTTTACGTCAAAAGTGTTACAACAGATAATTCAATCTTCAGGGATAAAATAGGAGCTGCATACCCCATGGCATCCACAGAGTTCTGGTCATGTAGAAAGGATGAACCAGACTTTAAAGAGAACTTTGACCAAATTAATAGTTGAAACCCAAATGTCATGGGTACAATGCCTACCTTTGGCCTTATTGAGGAACCAAACACAACCCAGATCAGACCTGGGAGTGTCACCCTATGAAATGATGTTTGGGTTACCCTTTTTAACCAACCAACATGAAAATGCTACCTATGAGGTAGGGGAAATGAGTGTTAAAAGATACGTTAACACCATTGCAAAAACTCTTGAAAACTTACGGTTGAAAGGAATAGTCCCTCAAACCACACCTTTAGACTTTAAAATCCATAATGCTCATCCAGGGGAATGGGTGCTAGTAAAAACCTGGAAAGAACAATCTTTAACTCCTCAGTGGGAAGGTCCTTTTCAGGTATTGCTGACGATCGAAGCTGCAATCCAGACCAAGGCATGAGGGTGGATCCACGCCAGCAGAATCAAAGGACCTGTGGAAGAACCTAAGGAGTGGATGATTACAGCTAAACTGAGTGATACAAAATTGACTCTTAAATGGGGACTGGGTGGTAATGAACTGTGAAAACCCGAATGATCCAAGAAACATACCCAGGATCACACCTAGTTGGGAGATAAGGCCAAGCTTATATCAGTGGTTTCAAGTACCACCTGGACAAGCTTTGAGACGCCTCTGATACCCTCCTTGGGGAGGAATACTTCCACACCAAACAGGAGGATCAGGACCGTTTTGGACAGAGAACTCTTGTATTCACGCCTTAGCTTGTGATTTACACAAGGAGGAAGAGGAGTTGCAACTTCCACCAGTGCCAGACCAAATACCCTGTTTGATCCACCCAAATACAAGACATGCTAGCTGGGTTAAATGTAAATGTTTAAATTGTGAGAAGAATTGGTATTGTAGTGCACACAAGCGACGCTCTCGTTGCAAGAAGTGTCAAGGGCCAAATCAATCTCCTATCCAGGCAGAATTTGAAAAAACTGAAATAATAACTTTGTTTTGTGGACAGGAATTATTAGTGCTTGTTGAATGGGAGATACCTGAAGAACAGTGGAAACGACAGTTAAGGAGTGTCAAAAACGATTTGTCTGGAAATTAGCTAAGAGGAAGAGACAAGGAAATAGAGGGCAAGACCAGATTGGCCTCTGTATTCACCACCAAGAAGATCAAATACACCTGCTGTGGGTTGCAACCCCATAGGCATGGGAGGTGGGAGTATAAGCCATACTGGACCTCTGTTACTCCTTTTTCTGTCACTCAATTTTTGTCTTCTCCCTTTTGGGATATTGACAAGGCCATGTTACAGATGTTACCAAAAGCTGTACATGGAAAGACACCAAGGTTCTTTTTTCATTTCTCACACTCATGTCAACAGCCATTGTTATAACCCATCCAAATTAGGTAATTGCGTACATAAAGAGAAAAAAGTACTGGATTGCAGAGAACTTAGGAACAAGTGGTAGCAGGATGGGAAGTCAGTGCCCAAAAGAGGAGAGATGGATTTGTTTTACCTACATTACTGGGCACAAAGCACAAGATTTAGTAAAAGAGCAATTGATAAGCAAAAAGGCTAAGTCAGTACAACCACCTAAACCTGTACCAATTTCAATCAACGATTTGTATACCAAACTTGAACAGCAATTAGAAAAATAAATAAATGGGTAAAAGGATGGGTAAAAATCAGTTTGTAGAATTGGTGGAAACAATAATTAAGGAACTTAACATAACCAATTGTTGGGTCTGTGGAGGGGCTTTGATGTCAGAAGAATGGCCATGGAAAGGCAGCAGCTTAGGCCCAGTTGAGCTTCTAAAATGGAACCAAGCAAGTACAAGTGGAGAAAACAGACCAGAAAGGTGGATTTTAAGCTCAACAGTGATAGGGGAAGAATGTCTCTGGTGCACTGGGAAAAGGTTCCTTCATGAAGTAGGAAAAACACCCTGTAAAAGATATAAGGTTAGTAATGGAACTTCTGTATGGTGGGTCCCAGAAGCACCAACCGTGTATTGGACCCAAGAAAAAGCAAAAAAAGTGATTTGTAAGTATGATAACAAACCAAAACTTTTTCAATGTAATGATACAGGTAAAAATCCTTACTATAGCATCCTGGAAATTTCCAAATTTTGGGAGAATATAGATTAAAAAAAAAAAAACAAAAAAAAAACAACAACCAAAAACCCCCCAAAACTATTGGAAAGCTCCAGACAGCTTATTTTGGATATGTGGAAAAAGAGCATACCCTAAATTCCCCTCTCAGTGGAAAGGGAGCTGCACTCTGGGAAATATACAGCCAGGATTTTTTCTTTTACCAGGACCTGATGGGGATCAATTAGGGATACCCGTTTATGAGGATCTAAAGGGAAACAAAAGAGAATTGACTGGAGGATTCCAAAAATGGGGAGATGAGGAATGGCCCCCTGAACGCATACTAAAAACATATGGGCCATCCACCTGGGCACAAGATGGGAGTTGGGGATATAGAACCCCAATTTATATGCTAAATTATATTATAAGACTTCAAGCCACTGTAGAGATAATAACAAACAAAACTGGCCAGGCAATGAAATTAATATCAAGGCAACAAACCCAAACAAGAGCATCTGTGTATCAGAATAGGTTGGCTTTAGACTATCTATTAGCTGAAGAAGGGGGTGTTTGTAGAAAGTTCAATACATCAGATTGTTTTTAAAAAATAGACGACAGTGGAGATTCCATCCTGGACATAGTCGATGATATCAGAAAAATCGCCCACGTCCCAGTTCAAAAGTGGGAATCAATGCTAAATACTAGCTGGTGGGATAATGTGTTGGGAGTAGAATGGTGGAAAAAGTTAGGCTTCTTCCTTTTATGCACTACAGCTGGTCTAATATTTCTTCCTTGTTTGATCCCCTGTTTCATTCGGCTCATCACCAGTGTGGTACCAAGGCATGCAATTAGTGGACCTTGACCAAAAGCAGCCTACAACAACACCACCACAAAGGATTATGGTGTTAAAGAAACAAAATAATATAGAAGAGCCCTTCAAAGAAGCGAGATTGATTTGTGAAAAAATGAGTGAATACTGAAGGCTAGAAAACAATGAATATTGCTCAAGCCAAATTAAGTATAAAAAGAAAGAAGGAGGATTGTGAAAAGTGCATATTATATGGCTCTATGCAAGATATTTTCTATATGTATTATGTTGTATTGATTGTTAATGTTGTATTAATCTTTTGATAGTATGGTAAATGTAGTTTTGTAGATAAAATGTAGTTTTTATATGCCAACCACATGAAAACATAAATCTTTCTGAGAAAAAAAGAATTTACTACTTCCTTATCAGAAGAGACCAACTTCTCCTGCCTTGCTCAGCCCTGAAGATCCCATAGAAATTACAGGAAAAAAGTGATACTAACCAGAGACAATTCTTTGTTTGAATGGAATTGATGCATCATGTATGAAATGTATGAATATTCAACAGGCTATTGCTTTTAAGGGATAATCCTTTGTTAATGAGGGTCCTTCTTCAGAGCTTTTTTGCTTGGGGAGGCACCCAGATGTCTGTAACCTTGCTTTTATTGTCTCATATTGTCCTAACCCTAATTGTTCAATTTTTTACTCTACTTCTATTTTTATAACCATCTTATTTACTATTAAACTTTCAAAATTTTAAAAACAAGTGATTGGCGTTTTTCACAGGTACATAAAACTTGTAGGCCTCCTCTGCCCAGAAACCCATTGAACAGTGATGAAGACAGGAAATAGGAGTCCTACCAAGGGTTCATTTATCACATTTGCATTGAAAATGGTAGAAAGGTCAGAATGAGGAAGACTTCTTTACTTCCTCATTTTGGGGATCCCTCCCCAAGAAAAGGACCACCACACATTTCAAAGAACAAACTATGCATGTTTAATAGCTTTGGAGCTAATTACCATACGAAGCGGGGAATGGGATGTACCAGAGTTATGAATATGCATTTGTGTTTTGGGTATTTCATACTTTTGTAAATAAAAGGACTCTGTGATCACCTGTAAACTGCGGTGTGAATTTGGGAGCTATCCTGCACACTGCCCGATGTTGCAATAAGCATACACTTTCTAACTTTAAACTGTTAGAGAGGTTTTGTCCGTCACAGTTGGGTATGGATACTAGATCAGTACTCACATTTTCTTTAGTAAGTCAAGATGACCTTGCTTCTATAGATTCTGGAGAAAGACCAGGGATTGGACAATAAGGTTGCCACCTCTCCACTCCACTGGCCAGGCTAGAAGTCCATCAAATGTCCCTCATCAGAGAGGAATGTGAAAACAACCACTTTGTTTATGTTATAAGCGTGAGAAGGCTCCACTACAGAAATGTCAACATTCACAGAAGGCTAAAACTCAGGGCCAACAGCCAGCCTGTTCTGATACACCGCCACCCTGGTTTGGGATAATTGCTTTGCTAGTAGCTCTAGGGCTCTTGCTGTTTTATTAGTGTTATTTTTTTTTACAACTGTTTGCAATTTAATATTACAGTTCAACATATATATAGGGGTTCGGTATCCCCAGCTTCCATCCTGAGCTCAGGTAGTGGGTCTGTATTATTCAATAATTTTTTCTGGTGCCCATTCTTCATCTCTCCATGTTTGAGTCCCTCCTGTTAGATCTCGTTTCCATTTTCAGTGTATTTGCTCTTATAGGGGTTTTCCCAATATCCTGTCTTGTGGTTTTGGTAACAAAAAAACCCTGGTTGTATTATCCCAACTGTAAAACTGCCTCTCCAGTCCTTAGGTAACTTGCTATAGGCCCATTTCCACAAATCCAAAACATACCTTCAGGAGCGTACCAGTCTATTGTGGTCCTTGGGAGGTTTTCCCAAAATGTCTTTAGATTTTCTACCTTCTGGACAGGATTTCCTATGCTCCTATTGCACTAAAATAACCCTGATTCCTTTACTGTACAATTATTGTTATTAAACGGACTCCAGTATTTATTAGGTGCCTCCAGCCACTACCAATTAGCTGTAGAGTTTGTGGTATATACCTTCTTACAGGGAGTCTCTCCTACTCTGGTTTTAGAAGTATTCCTTTTTTTTGGGGGGGGGGAACAAACACTTGTTCCTTACCACTGAATCTGTTAGTACCCATTCTTTAGGACTGTCTTCTGGTTTGGTAATTTTACTTCAATTCCATTTTTAAATTTCCTTAACCTCTAGCCCTGCACACCTCTATGGCTGCTCTTTTGTCATATGGGATCTTTTATAAATCTTGTGATTAAAAACATTTAATTCAGCTGCTACTTGCCACATCAAGTCTAAAAATAAATTTGGCTCAAGGTGGGAAAATTTAATTCATACACCTTCTTTTTTAGTTTCTCACAGAAATCAGAATCCGGTTTTTCAGGCTGTGTTGTTTTCTTTATAGTTTTTATTGCCTTTTGAACTCAACTTTCTTTATACTGATCCTTTACTCCCCTGTTATCAGAATGTCCTTACATGCCTGATTTGGTGAAACATATATATTCCTCTCCCCTGGGACATACACAGCTGCTAATTTTCTTCCTTTTTCTTTGTTTTGGCCTGTCTAAAATTCTTGTCCACTCTCAGTACATTTTTGCAACTTCTCCTGGGCATAGTATTTTGCATTCACGTGAGTGTTTCCTACCATGGCGGATATAAAGCCTCATCCATATCAGACGGCCTGATAACACTGGGTGCATGACCCTGCCCAGGCCGGATTTAGACTCAAGGTAGTAATTATGAGTGGGGGTCCAGTATAACATACCCTTCCATTCCACCAACCTATTGGGTTGCCACCAACAGTTGGGGTCTGCATCTTTTTCATGGCAAGGGTAGGGGTTAATCT
>JAIXNV010000642.1:0-20150 GCA_020917445.1 Riparia riparia
AGTGTGGGATCCCTCCCACGGGAGTCAGCTCTCCATGAACTTCTGCAATGGGAGTCCATCCCACAGGGCAACAGTTCTCCATAAATTGCTTCACTGTGGGTCACTCTTCCTTGGGGTCAGTCCTTCAGGCACAGCCTGCTCCAGTGTGGGTCCCCCACAGGGTCACAGGTCCTGGCAGGAAACCTGCTCCAGGGTGGGCTCCTCTCTGCACAGGTCTGCAGGTCCCTGCCAGGACCTTGCTCCAGCACAGGCCTCCCAGGGGTTCACAGCCTCCTCTCAGCATCCCCGTGCTCCGTTTGGGGTCTCCTCCACGGGCTGCAGGTGGATCTCTGCCCCCCGTGCCCTCCACGGGCTGCAGGGGCACAGCCACCCCAGCACGGTCTCACCGGGGGCTGCAGGGGAATCTCAGCTCCAGCCCCTGCAGCAGCTCCTGCCCCTCGCTCTGCACTGACCTCGGTGTCTGCAGGGCTGCTCCTCTCACCTCTGCTCACCCTGCTCTGCTCTGGCTGCCACTACATCTGCACAATGACTTTTTTCCTTCTTGAAGTTGTTATCCCAAAGGTGTTACCATCTTTTCTAGCTGGCCCAGCCCTGGCCAGCAGCAGATCCATCCTGGAGCCATCAGGGAATGGCTCTGCTGGACATGGGTGAAGCTTCCAGCAGCTTCTCACAGAAATGACCCCTGTAGACCCCCTGCTGCCAAAACCTGGCCACACAAACTCAATACAGCAGCAATGCTTTAGAGCCATAAGCACCTGCTGGCTGCTTTGAGGGCTGTGAAATGCATTGCTGGTTCTGACACGTTCCTTAGGGGACAGACGCTTTAGAGAGTGAAGGATTAGTTGAGGGTGTTTGCTCTCATTGTGTTTGTGCTCCTTTATAACTTGTAATGCTGGAAGTTAAGCTTATATAAAGAGCATTGCACACTTTAGATGTCTTTCACATGGATGGTTGCACTTTCTCCAGTATTCATGGCCAAGAGTTCTTGCAACACAGGTCCTTCCTAGTAGTGCATTTGTCCTTCAGTTCCATTATCTCTAGCACTGACACTGAGCTAGTGGGTGAAATGAAATGATTTTGGTCTCTCTTTGCTTCTAGGGCTTTTATTTTTACATCACACAGTATTTGGTACAAGGTCTGTTTTTATTTCTTCTTATGTTCAGTTTGAAGCCACATGCCCTACAGAAGTAAAAACTAATCCCTAAGTGTAAGAAAGGTGGTCATCTATACTACTACCAAATATGGTTTTAGATTTTTTTTATTTTTTTTTTTAATAATTGTGTATTTAAGAGGTTGAGTGGGATTTTTTTACACTGTTTTGGGGGGTTGCTTGGGTAGCTTTTCATTTCTTTCTTTTATACTCTGCTTTTCTTTACAGAGCTTTCTTTACTAAGAAAAGCCAAAGTAACCTCACAGGTTTTCTTTACTAAGAAAAGCCGAAGTAACCTCACAGGTTTCAGTATGAAATGCCAATTGCTGTGTCAGTAAGCAATACCATTACAACCAGGACAAAAGGGGCTTCCACAAAAGAAAGGCCTCAAACAACACATGTGACATGACAATATTTATTGATTCTAATTAGGGTTAAAAAAATTTCACAGCTGTCAGATAAAAATATCTGCAGAGCCTATCGAAAAGGGAGCTGAAGAAGGAAACCAAGGGAGACAGTCACCACAGAGGCACTTTAGAAAACGCTACGGTTATAAAAGGCACAAATTCATCACACATACAGCATATATATATATATATTCCTGCAAAGTGAAGTCACTCTTTTTTTAATTTTTTTTTTTCCCAAAACACAGAGGCAGGCACCACTGAGCACTGACCTGCACATGACCACAGCAGACACGCTACAAGCGGCAGTCTATGACAACGCCTAAAGGAATTCACTGGAGAGACACTTGGAAAAGCCAGGCTGCTTTGGCCATCTCATTTTTACAACCTGTTCTTCAACAGAAGGAAGATCAAGGTGATCTTAAGGTGGTGGAGATGGCAGAGGGAAGGTTGAAGGTTTGAACACAGGTCAGGTTTATTTGTGAGCGTTTGTCGCCCGTGGTTTGAGGGGGGTTGCTTCTTGCCCAAGAGCAGTGGCAGGTCTGTTATTTAATCTTGGATCCCTAGTACTTCTGGAGGTCATACTACTTTTTCAGCCTCAAAAATATTACTTTTTCATGTCTCAAAAAAAGGGGGGGAAAAAAAAAGTTAAAATTTCTGCACATCTGTAAAGCCTACTTCAGTGAAACAACAGGCCCACTGTGGACACAGAAAGATTTCTTTAAGCCCCATGGTTTCTTGTCCAGGCCATGGGTTCCAGTGATGGGCAATGCTCAGGGAGGGACTTAATTACTTGATTAATGTCTTGGTATTGAGAGCAGTTTTGCTACTTGGAATCAAGATCTGCACCAGGGAAAAAAAATGCACAAATTAAAGGGAAGACAAGGGGGCTGCCTCAGATTGCACACATCCTTGTTACTGTTGAGTAGTTTATACAATTAGATTTCAAGTACTTTGGTTAACACAGATTTCTATGCCATGACCCGTCATTCCTAGCAATGTACAGTGGCTACCAGAACAGTGTACAGAAAGTAAATTTATTTTTTTCTTTTTTTTTTTTTGTAAACTCTTAAGAGCGTTACAAAATATGTGTGGTAACACAGTTCAGTTCATAAGAGACAAGAACAATTATTTCCGTGGTTGTTCCTACAGTACATTTTACAACGCTGGTAAACTCTTGGAACTTTCATGATAGCAGTTGTCTCATCAAATCTGTTAATAAAATAAGAATACAGCACGACTCGTGATCCATTAAAACAGACTTCATTCCTCTCTTCAAAGGGTTGGCATGAATTTTAATTTCAAAAAATGTAAGCCAGTGCTAACAGTTCCCTCTACCCACAGGGAAGCAGCTTGATTCTCTACCTCCACTTGTCAATTCCCTCATCACGCTGGCATCCGTGTACACAAGGTGCCACGCATTCCTTTTCTGTGGAAAATGTTGAGAGAACAGCGGCAAATCCTTTTTTTAAATCCCACAGTGGTGGTAAGGTCCACAGCACAATCATGGCAAGACACGGCTGTAAAGACAGAGAGAGCTTTCCCAAAGCTTTGGCACTCTGCAAGGAAGAGGACAGAGACTTTAGAGAGCTAATACAGATGTCACAATTCAGACCTCCCAGCTCCAACCAGATTTGATTAGAAATCTCAGGGAATCCAAATTCATTTTGAGACTCCCTGTCTCACCTACTTCAGTTGTGGCAGAATGAGATGAGAAATGCTTTGTGGGATTGCTTTATTTATTTTCCACCTTTCTTTTGCTTCGAAACTAAGAATAAGAAAGGTTTATAAGTATAGAAAATTTTCTTTTCTTTTTTTTAATTGGCCAATCTCATGAAAAGCTTAGGTTATGAGTCAGTTCAGTTCTAACTACCTATTTTCTGGTTTTGATTGGAATTTCTCCCCCTGTGGCACACAACACAATCTTGTTAAACTGGGAAAAACTTCTGCCAGATTCAGGTGCAAACAAGAGAGAAATGCATTTTGGATGTGAATAAAACCGATTTATCCTCATTAGTTTCATGAATTTGCTCCCCTTCAGAGAATGTTGAGTATTTCTAGGGCAGAAGCAGGAACCTGAATTCCAAACGGTTTTGGCAGAAAAATCATCTGCAAATGCAGCAACTCTTTATATGTAACGTACGTATTCACTGTCTAGCACCTACAAATACTGGGGCCAAGACTTTAAAAATGTCTTGCCAAATTTAGGTTCCTCTGCTTATTTCTGGCCTGGGGACTGTGTGAGCGGCAAAAGCTCTGAGCTTCCCATTCAGCTTTCTGTTCCTAATTCATTTAGTAAATAAATCACAGGGAGAGAAAGCCACAAAGGAGCTCTCTGCAGTAGGCAAATGTCCCAGCAAATTAGAGCTCGATGTGATACAACGAGAGAGGCCATATGTACCCTGCTGCACTCCTCTTCTGCCTTAAAGATCTTTATGCCTGAAAAGTTCCCCCATGCATTTTAAAAGGCTGTTATGAGGCTATTCATTTGTGATAAAATCCAAGCTGCCGCTACAAGATGCTGTTTAACCGGCACATCAAGTTAAAAAGAACAAAACCTAAGGGCCAGAAAGCGAGGTGCTGCTCACAAATGTTACAGCTTTCCAAGCAGTTCAGTAATTTTCCACGGGACTATTCGGAGAATGAAGCACTGCTCTGCACAAGCAAGATCAGATGTTAGCCCAAAAAGTGTGCCCGAGACTGGTGATAGAGCTCCTCCACCGTCTGCTCACACAAGTTGCTGAATTTATTGCTACACTTCCCTCCATGGCTCTTCACTGCAATCCAATATTTTTTACATATAAATTGCTACTTGTCGAAGGGGGAAGCGCAGCAAACATGCTCTGAAAAATTCCAGACATCCCCAACTTCATGTGCACCAGATCTTGTTCTCATCCATGTTTCTCTCTTCCTGTTTCATCTTGTGCACAGGTAACACAGCAGGAATGTCTAGAACAAGGTACCAACAAGTAGGCACTGAGGTTTTGGTGGGTGGGTTGTTTTCCTTCTCCCCTCGCTCCTGCATAGTGCCTTCTTTATATCTTTATATATATATATATATACACATATATATATATATTCCTATAGTTTGAACAGAGTTTGAACAGAACCAAGCTAAGGAGAGCAGAGGCACTTGCATGTGACTCTCGAATCCACAGTTCTCATTGATCTCACTATCATTTAGATCCCTGATTTGTTACCAAAAGTGCACAGTCAGTGCAGAAGTGGAGGTGCTAATCCCATCAGTAGGGCTGTTAGGAAAGAACAAAACTCTGAATCAGCAAATCTGTGTTCAGCATGAAGCAAGAGTTTGGGGGCAGATAAGTTGCTGGAGGGGGAGGAGGTGCTTTGGCTTGGTTGTTTTTGTTTTATTTTGTTTGTTTAATGCTAACACTACATTTTCAAGCCCATTGTGCCCTAGCAGGCACAAGGGACAGCCTCAAGGTGCCCACAGGGACAGACTCCACTGGACAGGAGCTCTGCTGTGCCAGGCTGTTGTGAGCATGTCTGGGGAGGCTGAAATTCTGCCAAACAGAGCAGAACCATTGTCCTTTAGCTCACATCAGTGTCCTTTAGCCACTGGAAATGCCAGCATCCTATGGCTGCACTTGCATAGCTCAGATGGACAAATTTAGCCTGGCTTGTCCCTTAGAAGCTCCCTGGGCTCTGGATATCTGGGTAAGAAATAAAAACACTAACAGTTTCTTACCAGTACTTGGCATGAACTGTCTGATTATTCTGTAAGCTGTGGATTTCTTTTCTCAGTCTACCACACAGGAAGGCAGAAATCCTTTGTTTACCACTAGAGATTTTGTTGTACAGTACAGTACCAAATAGCGCCTGTGGAGACTTGGAGTTCAGGGTCTGGTTCTGACATAAGAGTAAAACCAAGCAGATATCTCATCAGAATAGACTTTAAAGAGGTATTTTGTCGCTTCTGTCCTGAGATGTGGATCAAAATCTCAAGGTGATACAGTTGGCACCCCAGAAATTCAACAACCAAAAAAGTTACTGCTAGAAGTAGAACAGGACTCTAGGGATTCTTCTTCAATATGGATCCCTTTATTATATCCCTTTCCCTCCAGACTATTTTCTTTACTGCTTTCACCTCTTCCTAAGATTTTGGAGGCAGAAAAGTACATGACAAAATAAAAGCTCTGAAAAAATAAAAGAGAGAAAACCCTCAATTGTGAAGCTTTGAGTTTGCACCTTTTTTCAGTTTCGAACCACAAGTCCCTTTTTGTAGGCAAATAACCCAGCTGCAGCCACAGAGGTGAGGAAAGTGGAAAATCCAATCAGCTTTAGCAGTCCTGGCACAGATGGCAAGTTCCTCTCCCAGAAGGTTGTAGTGATGGGCAAAGCTGGCACATCCTGTGGGAAGAGCATCCATTTATCCACATAACATCTCCACTGTGAGAGGAGGGATATAAATCGAGAGATTTATATAACTGAAGCAGTTATATCTTATCAAGAAGCAGTATATCCGGATTTTCTGCTCAGTTAAAGGGAAGAACACACACATGGAAAGGATTCACAGCCCAGTAAAGAAGGTCTTTCCAATCCTGCCTTAGAGACTTGCCAGATGGGTTTCTATCCTCTTCCTTTTTTAGGGAAGGGCAATTTTGGAAAATAAGGGAAAGTTTATTGTGGCTTGATTTAGTGAACTTAAATAAAAATAGACAAAAACCCAAAATTATCAGCAAAACAGCAGAAAAAAACCACAATCCATTTTATCTACATAAATACTTACAACTGATTCAGGTTCTGGCTTCCAAATTTCAGTGTCTGGGATTTTCCTCATAGCAAACAGTATCTGAAAATAAATAACATTCTCAATAAGTACCATTGATTCTTCAAGACAGAAAAAAAAAAAAAAAAAAAAAAAACAAAAACCCAAAAAACCCACAAACCCAACCCCAGAGAAGCTGGCTTCAATTGTTGTTTAAAAATGGCACGATGACTGAGCACATGAATCACAGTGTACTCAAATTTCAGAAAAAAACTCAACCTTTCATAAGTTATTTCTGGGGAAGCCTGATATTTAATAAGACTCTCCTCCTCGTGGAACATAGTAAAAGAAAAATCTCTTTATGATTAGTTAGCCCATGCAAGATACTGGAATTTGGCCAGTCCCAGGGGAACAGGATAGTGTGATTATGACTAAGAGTTAAGCAGATACTCATGGCAAAGTGAGGCATGAAGACACCAGCTACAAGGAACAGCTTGTTTTGCAAATTTTATCATGACATAGGAACAGTATCCTGGGAGTGATGAGAGACCACTATTTTCAGCCTGAGAAAAGCAAAACTAAAACAAAAACCTTCACAATGGGAAAGTTATCATTCAAAGTATAAAAGATAGCAGAGATCAGTAGGAGAGCAAAGACTATTTGAAATTATACTCAGGGAAGACAGCAAGATCAGCTTCTTCTACAGTGAGATAAAATGGAGATGGTGATAATCATGTTTTTTCTATTCCAGGCACTTCTAGATTTAAGATTTAACATCTTTCACGAGGGGCTTTTAGTGTAGACAAGATTCATGGACCTTGTCAACTCTTCAATGCAGGAGAGTGAGAAGCACTGAATTTTCAACATGTTTTGCTTTCATAAAGGAGGAAATGAAAACATCAAAATTTTTACCAGTCAAGTGCATTTATCTACTCCTCTGCTGAGGCCCATGAAGGCTCTGCTGTAATGTCCTTACATCAGAGAGATCATGAGGCCTCTGGAACTTTTCAGGAGCACCTTAGGTATAACTTCCTCAAATGGGATAAATTTATGAACAATTTATGAACAATGATCTCTGTCCCTTGGGGCAGGGATATGGGCTAGATGAACTCACCACATTCCTTCCAGGACAATTTGTGCTCCTTGACCAGTTTTTAGCCACAAGGTTCCCTTCATCTCATAAAACAAAGATTAAATTTCTTTTGCTGCGCCATAAACTGTAATGTTCCTGAAAATACTTGGGGAATTGGGATTTTCTCAGAAGAAAAATAGCTAGGTCCTTGGTTAGTGACTCTGTGTCAAGGCTGTCTCAGTGGAACATCACTGTTGGAAATACTGAGGAAGGGCCTGGTTTGGTGTGCAGAGCTGCAGGACTGAGCTGTTCCCATGCTCTAACAGCCAGGATCCCTCAGCACAATTAACAGATTTGGGAGAAAAATGACTGGGGGACAATTTGGGACTTCTGTTAAAAAAGAAAGAATTTAATCCTAGAAACAAGGGGAGAGTTTGACAAAATAGCCAGAGCCCTTCCTGACATTCCAAATCTAAGTGCAAAACCCTCATCCTTTTTGATGTCAATCCCCTTTGCAGGGACTTGCATCAAGATTCAGAACGCCTGAAGCTGTCAACGCTCAGCTCTCATTTCCCCTCCAACCACAAGACCTTTCATTTTCCAGAGGACATTTCACAGTGCCCACTGAGCATCTGTACCTCTCTGGCTGCTCTTTCTCCAGCCTGGACAGCCCCCTCCATGTATCCACTCCACTCTGTGGCTGTCTCTGTGCCAGCAAAATAGATCCTGCCCACGGGTTGCCGAATGATCCTGGAAGGGGACAAGCAAAAAGTCACATCAGCTGTATCAGGAAAGAACTGAAATAGCTGGGTTAATGCTGGGAAAAAAAAGTGTTTTAAATGACAGCAAGCCCTTGAAGATAATAGCACTGGGTGAGTGGAGCTGGAGGATGAGTCTGGGTTGCATTTAATTTCTTACAGTGAACACACAAGTGTTCATGTGTTTTTAAATGTTAACACCGTTCATAGGTGAAAATTACAACTACAGGTGAAAAGGACAACTATTTTGAGATGAGACTTACACTATCTCACAGTTCCAGCCTGTGGCATAAGTACCAATGCTAAGCATTACTGGCACAGCGCAGCATTCTGAAATATATCCCCATGATATTTGAAGCAATAAGTAAATAAACAAAAAGCATCATTTTACCTCTATTTTTTTGCCAGAATCTGCAATAATTATCATTTTAATTACTTCAAATACTAAGGCCTGTTGCTAGAGGACACAAAAAGAATAATACTTACACAGCCAAGTTCAGAGCAAAAAGAAGGGAAGTTTATTTATTTGACCTTGCTTATATAGATTCTGGACAATGATCAGGGATTGGAGAATAAAGTTGCCACTTCTCCACCCCACTGGCCAGACTAGAAGTCCATCAACTGTCCCTCATCAGAGAGGAATACAAAAACAATCACTTTGTTTATGTTACAATCGTGAGAAGACTCCACTACAAGAATGTAAACATCAGAAGATGAAAAGAATATGGCAACAAAGGCCTCCATAAGCTCTTTGTTATGACTGCTTTATTGCTCTAAGGTACTTTTAAATTATAACAACTTAAACTTCAAAAGTATGGCTCTTCTACCACATTATAACCTGTGTATCTAAATCCAATCACCAGAATGAAGTAAGTATTTTTCTTCCTGGTAAAACTTATTTTCATGTAAAAACTTAAGTGGGAGAGGACTGTATATAATGGCACACTGATCACTATATTAAGCTTTCAGTGCTAAAAAGAAAGTAATGGTCCAAAGAAATCACTCCTTACCATCAATGTCAGCAAGAACTAACTCTCTGTCAGTATTTTTAAATCATCAGCTAAAGGTGTGCTTGAAATGGTTACACTGATCTCAAATACCCAATGCCATTTCTGTAGGCAGACTATGGAAGCTCCCCAACTCCCTTCCCAGAACCTCCTCAGCTGAACTCACCAAATAACAGGAGTGGATAAAAAAGCCCTAATGATACTCTACTCATCCATCATAAAGCCCAGTGGAGACAAGTGGAAGGTTATCCCATCCATTTAAAACATCCCCAGTGATCTTAAAGGTATAAAGCGAACAGTGACAGAAAATTTATGACCCTTTCTGAGGATATTTATTAACTTGGTCTTATCTTACCACTCCAAATCCCACTATAAATAGGCACTGTACCTTCCATACTGAGTCATTATGCCTGGTGGGAAGTAGGCTGTGTAGCAGCCCCCAGAATACTGCTCTTCACACCAGTTCTTCTCTTCGTAATGCACGGGCTGTAAAACAGAGATTAATTCACTCAGGGAAAGGACAAAGTCTCGGGGAAGTCAATAACAGAACTGAGGAGAGAGCAGAGAAGAACAGCTTATCATTTGTTGCATGTCAGCGTCTGACAAGATGAGCACATTTAACGAGTCTCTTAATGCAGCATGAATGCAACACAGTAAGACCCAGTTTTTTTAAAAATAGGAATATACTGTCTAAAAAACTACTTAATCTGGCCATTGTAAAGCATAAAGCATAATCCTCTTAATTTGTCAACGTTAATTTATGCTTTGTGCACAAATTTATGCTTTGAGCCATGTAAGGCAAATTTAGCCTCCAGTGTACATATTTATAATACTTGTAATGTGTACATTGGGTACAAATATACACTGTTAAAAATGCAAAGCGTGGCACTTGCATGGTTCTGCGTACAACATCGCTGTGTTGAGAGTCATGTGCTCTCCAGATTGGTGTCTACAACTTGTTACCCTGTAAAATTCTTCTTAAAAGTAGAAGCAGCGTTAATCACACAATCTAACAGTGAGATCACACAAATCCCAGCAGTCATTTACCTTTACAGGGAAGAGAAGGCAAGGGAAAGGCAAAAGAAGAACAACCCAATGCATGCAGCAGTGGATCTTAACAACTGGGAATAGAGAAGACAACATGGACAGAGAAGGAAAGCAAGCCTGTCATGTGTGACAGCAGCTGAGGTTTATGGTGGCAAGCACTGAGCATCCCACCCCTGGAGTTGGACAAGTATGTATCGACAAAAACATCTTTTAATGTTTTGTTCATGTTCATAAAGCTCGTTCTTATCCTCATGTCAAACCCAATGCAAGACTTCCCAGGATCTTCTCTCCACTCCTCCAGTGAGGCAGCAAGTGCTCCTATAGCAGGTACCTTCTCCAAAGGTACCTTCTCCAGAAATTTTGTGCTTACGTGTAAAGCTTCCTCTGACCCCAGGACCTTTGCATAGAGCTCACACAGCCTCATCTTCCTGCGAGAGAAAAGCAACAGAAAAGACTTCAGTGTGAGGAAAGAGAAAACAAATCACTTCTAATATACCCTACTTCTACGAGGACAAGCATTGTATCTGCTTGAATTTGAGGTTCCAAATTTTTAGGATCTATCCCAATTCGTCAGCCTCTGGATCTCTAGGAATAACCCAAGCTCCTGTGCTGCATAAGTGCTAGATTCCCAGTATCTTTGCAAGCTGTTCTCTTAAGGTAACTCCAGCAGACCAACCCCCCCAATTACCCAAATGATCTCCAGGCTGTCAGGAAAAAAAAGTAGTAAGGCATTGCACTTTTTTGTCTCGGCACATAGTCTAACTTACGAGTTTGTTCCTACGAAGATGCCAGTCTCAATATACTGCAGCTCTCAGGGAATCAGTACTTAATTTCTGTTCATATAAAATTTCCTCCTGTTTTAAGTTTAGGAGTCTATAAATCATTGAATACACTTCATTCTGTAGCAAACCTCAAGTGCAATTAAGTTTGTTCCTACAAGCCCTTGGGTCTTACTCTGAGCCATGCTGCACCCATTCCCAAAAGCAAGAGGATCAGGATGAAATAACAATTCTGGAAAACAAACACAGCTCTGGAAAGACATTTACTTCTGGATGAAAATCCAGTGCTCCACAAAAAGCCATGCTGGGCACAGAGACACAGGAGTCCCAGCTCTGTAACTGAGGGCTGTTCAGCTATAGCAGCACGCGAGGAAACCACACATAACTGCTGTAAGAGCAACCCAGCTCTACAGGAGCCCAGCTGTACCCATGAGCAGCTGAACTCAAAGCTATGGAAAGAGGATAAAGACAAACAGGATGGCTTGAAGGGCCTTGAAGGTGTCCTCACATGCACGTTGGAGCTTGAGCAAGAAAGTGAAGGTTGCTACAGTTCAGGAAGAGCCGTGGCCTTGGGGTGTTTTGCTGCTGGCAGGGGTCAAGCCCAGCAGCAGCAGGGGAAGGAAAGAGCCCCTGCCTTTTGCCCTGGGGCAGAGGACAAGGGTCAGCCTGCTCCAGAAGCAGTGAGAGGCCAGGAAGGCTCACAGAGCTCCAGGGCCTGAATATGAACATTCCTCTGCATTCAGGGGTGACACAAAGCCAGCAACAGCCATAAGGAAAAGGGTGACCTCCCAATTCCTCCAGAAGTGAGGTGAGCACTGTGCCCTGCAGACCAGCAGCACCTACCCAGTGTCTGAACAGAACAAAGCCCTTCCAACAGCAGGATCCAGCCCAGCCTCTGCTGAGGTCTGCCCACCAGCTCTTCACAAATGCCATCAACTCCCCCTTTCAGGGCAGGTCAGAAACACCACAGGGCTCCACAGGAAAGTGAGTTATCACCTCGGGACCCATCTGCTTCTGCTCCTCCCAGCACCACGGCAGGGAGGAGAACGACCCCTCTAGACCTGCCTGTGCCCCGCCCTTTTTCCACAATCACTTGCAGACCCTCCAGGGAGCCTGGAGATGGCATTCCAGTGACAGGTAGGGATTGTCACTTGTTGCCAGCTGCAGGGCTCCACAAAGGCGCAAGTTCACAGCTGTGTGCTGAGTACATTGCAAACAGATCAGTTAATTAAAGACAGCTGTGCAAAGGAAAATATTCAGCTTCAGGTCAAGGGCATCTTCAGACTCTTAAGAAGTGTGGAAATTGGAATTAATTATTCATTAGTAACAGGGTATTATTTGACAAGAAAAAATGAAAATCAACCAACGAGCAAACAAAACAAAAACCAGCAGTTTCTAAAGGAATGAATTGTATCAACATAATGCAGTCACTGAGGACATTACCCCTAATAAGAGAAATCTTTGCATCTTGCTGGTCTCTCTGTAAGACCTGTACTTTTTGTCCTAGAGAAGTTTAAAGAAATTCTTACTAATAGATCTATAGTTAAGGCTAGCATGGACCATAATAGCACTGCATGGAATATGCAGTGAGTAAAATCCTCATTTCTTGGCTTTGGGCTCAGCTGTGAGATTGCTATAAGCACTAAATAAGAGGAATGTTATGCCTGGAGCTACCAAAGTAGGGTCCTGTTGAGAGTCACGCTGTGCCCAGTGTGGAAGAAGTGCACATGCAGACACTCAGCTCTTTTACCCCACAGCAGTGTGTGATGCCACAGCCTTCACTGCACAGCTCTGAAAGGCAGGGCACAATCTCACCACTGATACCTGGCCTGGGAAGACCAGCTGGAAGGCAGCAGTGAAATTTACTCCCTTCAGTCTGGCTTAGCTGTTAAAAAGATTTTCATCCTCTCCCACAACTTCCAAGTCATGATTTAGGACAGCTGCCACAGACTCTACATGCCACTCTTCACAGCCAAGGATTACCAAAACCCTCACCCTGTCCTCAGCACAATGAAGGGAGAGCCCAGGCTGTGTTGGTAGTTGAGCACAGCACCTCAGCAAGGTAAACCCTCTGCAGGGTGTCACAGGAAGCCTGTGCTCAGAAGAGACCCCTCCCTGCAACCCCACAGCCCTCATGTAGAATATACAAACTGAGTGTACACTGGGAGAAGGTCTGGGCTCATGTTGTGCCTCCTCCTGGACCCCAAATTCCACTGGAAGGAGAGCTGTGCTCTTGGGGAGGACAGGAGCTGCCGTGCAGCCCAGCAGGTTCCTGCCAAGCCTGGAGCCACAGGCACCCCTGCACCAGGGGACAACCAGCATATTTCACAGCCACTCTTGACCAAAGCAAAGTCCCTCCTAGCCTAAGGTTTATTTAGCAAAAGGGTTCAAAACTCTCATATAAAACTCGGCTGTTGGCAGCAGCAGAGTCAGATAATTGTGCCAGTGCTTTTAATGGCCAAGGAAAAGGATGGTGCCCTGCAAACAGCCAGGACAGACCCTCATTTCACAGAAAGAAGAGCTGTTCTCAAAGACTAAACGCTCACTTGTGTCGAGGGTACTCACACACAGTGTAAGACACCATTTGGTGTTTAGGGTGGCCCAAACTGCTGGGCACACTGGGTTCCAGAATGCCTACATGACTTTTATCAGCTGGCACCTCAGTGCTCGGCTGCTCCTGCCAAAATTAAAAGGGCTCTGTGGAACCAGGCTGTCAATTGAAAAGACTGGGACATCAACAGCTCCATTTAGACCCATTTTCCACGGACTGCCAGACTGTCTGAGATGACTGCATCTTCTCTAGTTTGACCAGCTATTACTGTAAAAACGTTTACTTGGGCACAGTGTTCCTTTATCACACTTTAAAATCAAATGTATTTTCTCCCTGTCAAACCAAGGCTTTCCCCACAAACCACAGTTTCTACTTGCAGCTTTGATTTGATCAGATACAGTGAATCGGTGAGATGGAAAACAAAAAAATCATTACTTTATAAGTTCTATTTCAGTAATATACCAAAGAGCACTACTCTATGCAGAGATTGGTTTCAAGAAGACAGTAAAATGACCTTCATCTCTGCCTGAAGGGCATTTTTTTCCCTACACTGAGAGTGCAGAGATGGAGGCAGTTTTCTGACCCCTTTGTGATACTGAAGCTTGCTCATGGCAGCCACAGGTTCAAGCTACAGGTTGCACTAAGTTACAAACACTGAAAGTACCCTCCAGGGTGAACAGAAAATAAAGGATAAAATCAAACACAGAGGCCAAACCTTTCCCTTCTGACAAGCTTTCCAAGAGCTCAGGGCACCTGCAGGAAGACAGGGAGGCAGCAGTGGGGGAAGGAGGCTAGTCCTGGACACTTTCCAGCAGAATTTTATGTTCAGCATCTTAGAGCTGTTCCTTAGCAAGAGTCACACAAACAGAGAAGCCTTGTGGGAAAATAAGAACCAGGACCAGAGAGTTTCCAAAGGGCAACAGCTGTGTGGGAACACTATGGGTTCTTCATCAAAAACCAAGTATGTCATCTTCTTCCCTAATGTCTGCCTACTGGCACAAGGTTACAGATAACTGCCTTCAAATCAGGGTACTTTTTTTTTTTTTTTTTCCCCTTCCCTGCTCTGGTCATTTATAATAACATTTTGACTAGAATTCCACACAGATCTCCAGGGTTTGTACTTACCTTTCTTCTTTCGTGAGACCCGTCAGTCTTCTGCACTTCCGAGCAAGAATGAAGCTGTAAGATCACAAACAATTTACTCCCATTATGCTGCTACGTTTTCTGCATTATTTAAAATGCCAAGAACTTAGGATGAGGTGCTGAGATTCACAGTCATAGCTTTAGGGTCTCTAATAAAAACACCCATTTCACCTCTCTGCATAATGCTCTACCTGCTGCTTGCAGGACTCATTTAGGAAGGAGCCACTCTGAAATTCACATTAGAATATTTGCATGAGCTATTTCCCAATTACTTTAATTTTATACAGCCTTAGGTGCAGTCATATAGCAATGACACGAAACCTGGAATTGAGCTGGAAATAATTTTTTAATAAAACTTTTAAGACTGATCATATTCTCTGGTTGCTAAAATAGCCAGAACAAAATAAAATTTAATTCTAGAAAAAAAAAATTTCATTTAAAGAACTGAAGTACTTGGAGAAAACTTTACAATTTTGCAATCATCCTCTTTTTTCTTTTCTTTACCTAGTCTTCTCCAAGTTTGTACTTTGCCACACACAGAGGCAAAAGACGACAGTGATAAAAAGTAGAAAGAGAGAATTCATTTTTTTGAAATTAACAGTGAAATCATAGAGGAAAATCTGGAAGTAAATCAATCTTAGAACATCACCATGCACTGAGAAACTCAACTTTTAATTACTTTTAAAGTATTTTCTTTCAAAAGTATCAGGTTTTCCACTTCAACTGTTGCCTCTAAGACAAAATAAAAAGCATTAACTAGACAAGACACTTTCTTCGTCCCTTACCCTATTATGGCAGGAAAGCTGCCATCAGGTTTAGTGTCATCAAGCGTTAGACCAATTGCAGCATCCTCATCTTCAATGATCATGGTACCACAATACCCTGGCAAGAACAAGGTGGAAAAGCAGTCATGACCCATAAATCAAAACAGAGGAGCTTCCAAGAAGTTGTAAAATGCTCAGTCACCTCCTGCTGATCCATCCTAAGACTAATAGCCAGAACATGACAGGATCCAGAGCCCTCAAGTTCATTTACAGAGCAGGGGGGTGGATGATATCTGTAGGCAAACAGATGTGGGCTCATTATAGCCGATAAGGAGAAGTGGGTGTTACTGCATTGCAGTTTGCCTTGGAGTCAGCAAATTCCAAAAGAGGAGTCAGGATGGAAGCATTCAGCATGTCAGAGGAGCCCAGGACGACTGGCCCAGCTGGGGATGTCTGTGTGAAAACACAGTGCTGACCAGTCCATCCAGAAAGCGGAGTTTTGGCAGATCCTTCCATCACACATCACTTGTATCTTTACACCCCTGCACAAGTGCGGGAGGCTCATCTCATACCCAGGTGCCTCTCAAGGAGAAGACAACAGAACAACCAAGGCAATAAACAACAGGCATGAATTCTCCCTTCATGACTACCTCCTTTTTTTTTTTTTTTTTTTTTTTTTAATTTCCTCATCCATCCTCTCCTCACAACCAATCTCTCAAGTTTCTCTCACAGGGGAAGGCAAAAATGGCACAGAAGAATATGAAGTCTCCTTCTAAGGTTTAGCATGCTCTGAAAACAAAGAGTTTGTTCTGTTGCCAGGTACTCTCTTCCCTCTCTCTGTCACTATTATTCTTGTCAATTAAACTGCAATACCCTTCTTCCTCCAGAAAGTTTCCTTGTAGTACACGATGCACTTGATGACTGAGCCCATGGGGATTCTGTTGATGAGCTGGTTCCTCATCGGGGGCAAAGGTGGGTTGAAATGAATCTTCAAACCAAGAGCTGGGGGAATGGCACTGATCACATATTTGCTCTGGAAAAGAAATTATCCATAAGCCAAATACACTCTTCCCTACTTCAGCCCAAGTATACTGCTCTAATGGTCTTAGCAGACACCTGGGGAGGCTGCAGGGTGTATCTTGTGAAGCAATTCTGGAATTTAGCGTAAGAATTGCAAAACGAAACCCTCACAAAATCCTGCTCATTAAATAACAAACAATCATTACATGAACAGCCATATGTTCAAATGATGGGCAGCTGCCCTTCCCCTGGTGTTGAAAAGAAAGTACCGTGCTCTAAGAGTCCACTCATCTCTCTTACAACTTGGAAGCAAAGCCTGCAGTGTTTTTCACTGAATGTTTGTTGCTAAATTACATTTTGCACCTTACAATTACCCTCTAATTCAGGAGGTAACCGAACACAAAGAAATGCCAGGAAAGGAGAAGTTTGAATGCGCACTTTGCTTTTAGGCAAAACTTTAAAGCTCCGACAGTGCTGCTGCTTCAGGACGATGAGAACGTGTGACTTCCTGTCATAGTCAATTAATCCTCTGCCGCATTTTTGTACAGGACTCTGGAGAAGTCAAAAAGCTAAAGGTTTTGTAGCCACCCATCCCAATCCCACCACTAATGAGTTCTTCCTGGACACGGAGTTACCTCATACAGCTCATGGTCCAGGGTTTCCACGACGACACTGTCCCCCGACTGGTCGATGCGCACCACCGGCTTCCTCAGCTTCACCCGCGCCCCCAGGCGCTCCATCATCTTCTCACTGATCTGCCCAGAGCCCCCAACAAACTTCCTCTCCTGAAACACAGACACGACAGCTCAGCAGAGCAGTGCTTGTGGAGCGTTCGTGACAAGCATTTCTCTTGGCATTCAGAGCAAGACCCCGTCTTCCATCGTCATCAAAACATTTTGGGGAATTTTTGCAATCTCACCGGGAGATGAACCCATTTTACTTTCTCTTTCCATCAGCTTCTCAAATCCTTCCCATATTTGACCACCATTTGAACTCCAGTCAAAAATAAATTAATAGTGATGCCTTAAGTTTTAGCTCTCATGTTTTTCAGATTCTGTGCTGCCTAGGGGTGTAGTTCTGTCTCTTCATATTTAGTGCCAGTAAGCTCCCTCCACGGAGTAGGGAGACAAAACAAATCCTTTTCCTGCTGAAGACCAAGGACAACTTTCAGGCCCAAAAGCACAAACAACAGCGGGCTGAAGGGAGAAACAAGAAGGATGGGACTTCACAACCTGAAGCTGTAATTGGACAATTAAACCCCAATGTGCAAATGGACCAAAACTTATAAAAGTGTGAGATCTCGTGACTGTTTGTCCATTTTGTGGCGATTCTAAGTCGATCTTGGGTGTAGCCCTGGCCAGGCTCTTGCACTGCCCAAGGTGTATCCTTCAAGGCCTCTCAATAAATATCAACTTTATTCTCTTAGCTCTGCCCAGTCTCTGTTCCAGGTCAGCCTTCCCAAGGCATCAATAGTAACCTTGTAAGAAAAATCCTTTCTCTAAACGTGGTCTCCAGAAAGATTCTACACGCCTGTGTGAACCAGCAAGATTTCTGAAAAGTGCTTAAACCTTCAAACCTTTCTCTGAGTTCACTCATCCCCGCAGAGCTCTGTGTATCAGAAGCAGGAAACCTGAACTTCATAATAAATAATGAGGTGCAAGAAGTAACATAGCTCACAACAAAAATGTCTGCTGCAGTACATAATGCAACCCAACTGAAACTGAAATAACCTCTAACATAGTACAGAATTCAAATAATATTTAATTAAACATATTTAGCTTAAATTATCCACAGTAATTGCTTATCTATGCATATTTATGCATTTTAATATGGGTAATGTATTTGCATTTTTATTTATGATTAACTAATTAGCATTTCTAAAAATATATCCATTTTGATACAATTAGTGAAATTTGCACTTCTCAGGTAGAAGACCGTTAACAGAGTCTTTACTTTCTCCAAATGCAGAAGCAGCTCTAATGTACCAGATTGCAAACATTTCAAAGCAATACAATATTTAAACGCGGGTGTTCATTTTCTTTAGATCGATTTTAAAATCTTAATGGTGTTAATGCTCATAAATTTGCATCTCAGGAACCCAGCTCTGGGCTGCATTTTCAGTATTAACTTGCAGCTGACACTCCATCTCCATCAAGTGCTTCTGCAGTGCTGAGGATGGCTTCAGCCTCATGACAGAAATAAGCATTAGTAAAATTTTAAAAAATTTACTTTGCTTAAAATTTTGCTTAAAAAATAAGCAAAGCACATGTTTCAATCTGTATCCTAAAAAAAGCCAGATACAAATCTTCTGATACCTGGGCCAACGCCTTCAGTAGGGAGCAATCTTCAACAACCGTTTTGCAAGATCCAGATGAAAGAATAAATGAATAAAACTAGTTATCAGTGCACTACTGGCTCAAAAGTCACGGATGTCTCTGGACTAAAGTAAACCAGCAAAATGAAAGAAGTTAAACCAGGGCCTGCCAAGAGCTGCAGGAGGTGATGCTGACAGTACCTGTCCCCCGTTGGTGGTCGAGAATATTCTTGCTGTGCCCCCACACTGCTTCACGTACCACAAAAACCAGAGGGCAGAGACCTCGTGGGGCTCAGAAGTGACATCCACGTTCACAAACAGAGTGGCAAAACTCTTGGCAGCTCTGCAACAAAGGCAAGAAAGTTAATTTAAAAACAGAACAATGCTGACAAGATTGTTCCTGAGTAGGCAGGAGCATCTCTTTGGCAACCTTTTCTTTCCCTGTGGGGGTAAAAGATTACTTAATTCCAGCTGAAGGAAGGAATTAGCAATTCCTTTTCTGCAATATTTTTCAAGTAATTGTGCAAAAAAATATTAATGAAACACTCCTGTATTCCAGACAAATGAGGGCATTGAGAGACACAGAAGCCCAAGATTGTATCACTTCATGCTACTAATGCAAAGTTAGCCTGCCATCCTAGCCTCAGGACTGAGCACAGCAAGACCTCCTGTCTTCACTGGACTCCAAAAGCACCCTGTCCCCAGTTCCTGGGTTACAAACCAGATCTGCATCTCTTTCTGCCCCTGATGTCCCCTCAGGAACACAGCACAGAGATTATTCAAAAACCAACATAAAAAAAGAATAATTTTTTTTTTTCTAAGCTAATTATCTGTTATCTAAAGATCTATGGATTAGTCAGCATCCATTCACTCTGCTGTGCTCAGGGAGAGTTTTCTAGCTGGAACCCAACAAGGAAAGAAATATAAGTAAGAAGCCAGAGCAGAAGAGACAGCACTCATGCCAGATTCTGGCAAGGAAAAGGAAAAGATACTTTTGGTAGCTCAACTCAGTATTTTAAACAGTGTCCTTGCATCCAGTGGCAATGAACACAGAAGCAGAAAGTTGAAAGAAAGTCCCCTGTGTCTGAAAAGGGATCACTGCTTTATGTCCTGTAACCTGATTTTTCACAGCAGCTCTACTGCAAATTACTGTATAAACCTGTACAAGTTTTCGGGGTGCACTAAGACAGAGGTAATTAAGGCTCAGGGAAATATTCCTCCTGTTATAAATAAATACTTCCCTCTGCCTTCACTCAGGAGTTTAAAGAGACATGAACAGGACCAGAAGATGCTCAGTTTAACTGCATTGTAACTGATAAGAATGAAGATTCTATAGATACTTCACATGTAAGGCATCAAAGCCAGTGCAGAATCCACTTCTGGTTGCTTCTTTCTTTTTCTTCAGTCTTCAA
>JAIXNV010000643.1:0-20079 GCA_020917445.1 Riparia riparia
TATTTTATTTTATTTTATTTTATTTTATTTTATTTTATTTTATTTTACCTTTTTTGTTCTCTCCTATTAAATTGTTTTTTTTCTGACTTAGAGTCTCTTGCTGATTTTGCCTTTGAGCCAGCAGATATATTTTGGCGCCCAACGTGGGGCAGGTGGTACTGAGAAATGTCAGAATTACAATTTTATAGTGAGAAAAAAAACCCAGCTGTCCGCTATGATGCTCAACATGCTTTGATATATCTTATACCTATCTGTCTACATTTTCTCGCACATGGGGCACTATTTGCCAGTCTTAATGCTCATATGTAGACCAGGGTATGGTACCCAAATTGCTTTATTGCTCTATTATGTTTATTGTATGATAAACTCTGAGGCAATGAGCATCATTTGGAATATATACTCTGTTTTGTTTTCTTGTCCCGGTCCAGAATGCTACATCTGGGCTCTCAACAATCACACCCAGCCCCTGTGGGGAGGGATAAACAATGATTTTTTCCAGTCTTTTAGGTGTGGCACAGCAGTTTTCAAAAGTATTGCGTTCTTCCTAGGTGCCAAGGACAGCATAATATTGTGGTTAGTTCTGCTTTGTCTTCTGTGCACGGCCTGCACCATACTTAGAAATCAAACACTACATGGGGTGGTGCAGCGTCTCCTTGAGGAAGAGGGAAAAAGAAACAAATGCAAAACAATGGCATCCATGTCTACACAAACTGTCACAGAGGAAACAGGGACCGCATCTAAGCAGACTGTCACAGAGGAGAAAGGAACCAAGAACAAAGCAACAGTGTGAGTGTCTACACAAGCTGTCACAGAGGAGGAAGAAACCAAAGGTGCCATCAACATCTCCACACAAGCTGCCACTGAAGCAGAACAACCTAAACCAGTGGCAGTTGCCCCTGTTCAGAAGAAATCCAAGAGCAACTCAGTCCGCATAGTGACTGATGAGGATGTGGCAGGACCTTGGCAGCCAGCAGAAGAGACAGAGCCAGAGCTCATCACCCACTCTCTATCCCTGGGTGAACTGCGTGACCTGTGGAGGGAATTCACCCGCCAGACAAACAAGTCCATCCTGACCTGGCTGCTCCGCATCTGGAACACCGCAGCCAATGACACCCTTCTGGATGGAAGTGAGGCCAGGCAACTGGCATCGCTGTCCCGGGATGTGGTCATTGACCAGGGGATCGGGAGAACCCAACAGACTCTCAGCCTCTGGCGGCGACCGCTAACAAGTGTGAGGGACAGATACCTTTGTAAAGAAGACCTCCAGGTGCACCAAGGAAAATGGAGCACAATGGAACAAGGTATGCAATGCTTGAGGGAATTGGTTGTGCTGGAGATCATTTTCTCAGTAGATGAGAGATTTCCTAAAAGCCCAGATGACGTCCAGTGCACATCGCAGACGTGGTTGAGATTCGCACGGCTTGGACCAGAGATGTACTCCCCTTGCCTGACAGCGCTGCAATGGAGGGAAGGTGAGGACAAGGTGGGCGTCTTGGTCAATAAACTGAGAATTTACGAGGACACTGTCACTGCCCCATTTCATACTCATGTCTCATCCATGGAAACAAGGCTGGCTGAGCAAGTCCAGAGTTTGAATGAAGAGGGCCATCAGAAACTGAAAAAGGAACTTAAGGAAGAAATTTACCACATCTCACCAGAACTAACAAGAGGCTCTGCCATTAGGAGCAGATATCTGCCAGCCAGGGAGAGAGGACGCACTCCACGGGGTACCTCTGGTCTTTTCTTCGGGAGCATGGAGAAGACATGAGGAATTGGGATGGAAAACCCACCTCCTCCTTAGCAGCCCGGGTATGTGGACTGAAGAGAGAGACACCTACCACAAAGAGCTCATCTCGAGTCAACGCTGCTCCAGTCTCTCAGGCACAGAAGTCCAGACAGTATAGGACTGATCCTCTTGAAGGGACCTCAGGAACATATTTACAGGAAGAGAGCAACATGTACCATGACCAGGAACAGGGGGGCACTGCCTCTAGCCAGGTAGAGCAAAGGGACAATCGGATCTATTGGACTGTGTGGATCCGATGGCCTGGCACATCTGACCCACAAAAATATACGGCTTTGGTTGACACTGGTGCCCAATGTACCCTGATGCCATCAAGGTATGTAGGAACAGAATCCATTTCTATTTCTGGAGTGACAGGAGGGTCCCAGCAGCTGACTGTATTGGAGGCCAAAGTGAGTTTAACCAGGAATGAGTGGCATAAACACCCCATCGTGACTGGCCCAGAGGCCCCATGCATCCTCGGCATAGACTATCTCAGAAATGGATATTTCAAAGACACAAAAGGATATCGTTGGGCTTTTGGGATAGCTGCTGTAGGGACAGAAGACATCAGACACCTGAATACCTTGCTTGGTCTCTCAGACGACTCCTCTGCTGTGGGACTACTGATAGTTGAAGAACAACAGGTACCAATCGCCACAGCAGCAGTACACCGTCAGCAATACCGCACAGACAGAGACTCTGTGATTCCTATCCATGAGATGATTTGTGAACTGGAGAGCCAAGGGGTGGTCAGCAAGGCTTGTTCACCTTTCAACAGCCCGATATGGCCAGTGCGTAAGTCCAGTGGAGAATGGAGACTGACGGTGGATTACCGTGCGCTGAATGGAGTCACCCCACCACTAAGTGCTGCTGTGCCAGACATGTTGGAGCTTCAGTACGAGCTGGAGTCCAAGGCTGCAAAGTGGTATGTGACCAATGATATTGCCAATGCCTTCTCCATTCCTTTGGCAGCAGAGTGCAGGGCCCAGTTTGCTTTCACCTGGAAGGGCATATAGTACACCTGGAACCGACTGTCCCAGGGGTGGAAACACAGCCCCACCATCTGCCATGGACTGATCCAGGCTGCACTGGAAAAGGGTGAGGCTCCGGAGCACCTACAGTATATCGATGACACCACTGTGTGGGGGAACACGGCAATGGAAGTGTTTGAGAAAGGAGAGAAGATCATCCAAATTCTCCTGGAAGCTAGTTTTGCCATCAAGCAGAGCAAGGTCAAGGGACCTGCCCGAGAGATCCAGTTCCTGGGAGTAAAGTGGCAAGATGGATGTCGCCAGATCCCCACAGAAGTAATCAACAAGATCACCGCAATGTCTCCATTTACCAAAAAGAAAGAGACACAAGCTTTCCTAGGTGCCATTGGTTTCTGGAGAATGCACATTCCTGAGTACAGCCAGATTGTGAGCCCTCTCTACCTGGTCACCTGCAAGAAGAATGATTTCCACTGGGGCCCTGAACAGCAACAAGCCTTTGCCCAGATCAAGCAAGAGATCACTCATGTGGTAGCCCTTGGCGCAGTCAGGTCAGGACCAGATGTGAAGAACGTGCTCTACTCAGCAGCCGGGAACAATGGCCTGTCCTGAAGCCTTTGGAAGAAGGTGCCTGGGGAGACTCGGGGCCGACCACTGGGATTCTGGAGCCAAAGCTACAGAGCATCCGAAGCCAACTCCACTCCAACAAAGAAGGAAATCTTAGCCGCCTATGAAGGAGTCCAAGCTGCCTCGGAAGTAATTGGCACCGAAACGCAGCTGCCTTTGGCAACCCGACTACTGGTGCTGGGGTGGATGTTCAAGGGAAAGGTCCCTTCCACGCATCACACCACTGACACTACATGGAGCAAATGGATTTCCCTCATCACACAGCACTTCCGTATTGGAAACCCGAATTGCCCTGGGATTCTGGAAATTATAACTAACTGGCCTGAAGGTGAGACTTTTGGCTTATCTGAAGAAGAAGAAGAAGAAGAAGTGACACGTGCCGAGGAAGCCCCACCATATGACGAGCTCCCGGAGACTGAAAGAAAAAATACCCTTTTCACTGATGGTTCCTGCCAAATTGTAGGCGCTAACTGGAAATGGAAAGCTGCAGTCTGGAGCCCACACAACGAGTTGCACAAGCTACCGAGGATCAAGCAAGGTGGATCAAGTCAGGTTGCAGAGCTTAAAGCCATCCAGCTGGCTTTGGATCTTGCCGAATGAGAGAAGTGGCCAAGACTCTATCTCTACACCGATTTGTGGATGGTAGCTAATGCTCTGTGGGGATGGCTGAATCGCTGGAAAAAGGCCAATTGGCAGCGCAGAGGGAAAGCCATCTGGGCTGCTGAGATTTGGCAGGACATGGCAGCCTGAGTAGGGAAGCTGACCGTGAAGGTCCGACACATGGACGCACATGTGTCCAAGAGTCAGGCTAATGAAGAGCATCACAACAACGAGCATGTGGACAAAGCCACCAAAGTGAAAGTATCACAGGTGGACCTAGACTGGCAGCACAAGGGAGAAGTATTCCTAGCCCATTGGGCCCATGATGCATCTGGTCATCAGGGGAAAGATGCAACATACCGATGGGCCCGTGACGGAGGGGTGGACCTTACCATGGACAACATCTCACAGGTCATCCACAACTGTGAGACCTGCGCTGCAATCAAACAGGCCAAGCGGGTAAAGCCTCTGTGGTACGGTGGATGCTGGTTGAAGTACAGGGATGGGGAAGCCTGGCAGATTGATTACATCACCCTTCCCCAAACCCGCCAAGGCAAGCGCTATGTGCTGACCATGGTGGAAGCCACCACTGGATGGTTGGAGACCAACCTTGTGCCTCATGCTACTGCTCGGAATACTATCTTAGGCCTTGAAAAGCAGGTCCTGTGGAGACATGGCACCCCTGAGAGAATGGAGTCAGACAATGGGACCCATTTCAAGAACAGCCTTATAAACAGCTGGGCTAGAGAACATGGCATTGAATGGATAGATCACATCTCTTATCATGCACCAGCTGGTGGGAAAGTTGAACTGTGCAATGGGTTACTTAAGACTACCCGGAAGGCTCTTGATGGGGGAACTTTCAAAAATTGGGAAGTGAACTTAGCAAAGGCAACCTGGATGGTCAACACTCAAGGGTCAATCAATTGAGCTGGTCCTGCCCAGTCTGAACCTTTGCCCATAGTGGAATGGAGATAAAGTCCCTGTGGTACACATGAAAGGCGTTTTGGGATGAACGGTTTGGCTTAATCCCACCTCAGGCAAAGGCAGACCCATCCCTGGGATTGTTTTTGCTCAAGGACCTGGTTCCACTTGGTGGGTAATGCAATAGATGGGGAAACCTGTTGTGTACCACAGGGAGACCTAATTTTAAGTGAGAAGGGGATGTAAGGTTTCATTCTGTATATGTGTATGTCTAAGCATGTGTCTATTTAGCTATCTAGCTGTAAGAATGTATTAATTTGGATATTGTTGGAGTCCAGGGCATTCCTTTGGTTGCCCTGGAGGGTCAGGGACCTAGGCAGGAGGGTCTGAGACCCCAGCCCAGGGCTCAGAGAGACACTGGATTTGATTTCAGTCCATGGGAGAGGCTTCTTGCACTGCAAGAGTGTTTACAGGCCACAAGAGTGTGAAAAATAGTAGTTTAGTATATCACAGGGTGAAAAAACAGTGGGTTTGGATTTCTTGTATTGAAGTGAATGGGAACAAGATGGAGAATTTGGGGCGTTGTCTCCTTCTTCTTCTCTCTTCTTCCCTCACTCCATTTCTGCAGTGACATTGGCACGAAGTAGTTTGTGAGGATTGGGTCAAAGTAAAGATGACCCTTTTAGTAATAGTGATAGACATTGGTTTGGCTCAGAGCTTTGCAGAGGGCAAAAAAGACTGTAAAACCACCTGAATGCTGGGAATTTAAACTCCTGTGAGAAGCCCCCGACAGCTGGCGTCTCTGGGTGGGCAGAAACAACTGACGTCCCTGAGTGGGCAGAAACAGGATATGGCGTAGATGGTCATAGAATAAAGGGTGTTTTATGTCCTAGGTTACAATGGAAGATGTACCCAAAGGATGTATTCTATCACCATCTACATGAGCTGTTGAAGCTAGGTTGGGCAGGGTTTCCCTTGCCCCCTCCCTCCAGACTACCTTCTGTTCATGGCCCATCAATGCCCTGCTGCATGACTCATAGGTAACTCCCTCCGGGAGCTATCTCTGTTTAATGGGCAATTAAGGACCCATTGCTAGACTGATTAAATGCTATCAGCCCATTGTGAGATGCTCTGCCCAGGGGGAAGAGCCAAGCATTCCCACCTGGCTATAATCTGGGATTTGGGACAGCACAGGCAGCCTTACCCACTGGATTCCCAGAGGACAAGAGCTGCTCGACCTTTCTGCAGGAACACTGCTTCAACAAGACCACTTCATCTGGACTGCTACCACCACAGTTTCAGGTTGTATTCTGACTCTGTCAGTGATCTTTTGTACTACTGCACGTGTTTTATTTTATTTTACCTTTTTTGTTGTCTCCTATTAAATTGTTTCTTTCTGACTTGGAGTCCCTCACTGGTTTTGCCTTCAAGCCAGCACATGGACATACCTTTGCCTACCAAAAGTTGTGATGTGTGTCACATCTGTCTGCCATACCTCACAGCTGTTCAATCCCCTGGGGTTTGCTCCTGCACTCAGGGCTGGGATTGCGTGTTGCCGGCACGAGGGACACATTGACACAATTGCCCGAGCCTGTTCCCGAGTTAGATGGAACTGGCAGACTAGGCTTGGTGCATTCTGGTGAAAAAGCTGATGGCTGATTTTGGCTTGTCCAAAGATGTCTGGGAGTGGGGCCATCTCCACAGGCGCTGCAACAGCATCAGCCCTTCTGTTGCCCTCGGCTCTGAATCCTGGTAAATCAGTGTGGGATCTGATGTGCATCACATGAAATTGTTGCTTTCAGTGGGAGATCAGATTTACTAGTTTTGAGAGCAAGTTGAAAAGCGCAGAATTGGAGACCTCACTCAGTACAGCTCGTTCAGCTCTGGATACTACACCTGCTACATAGGCCGAATCTGTGACCAAATTGAATGGTTCAGGAAACTTTTCAAAAGCTCTAACAACTGCAGCCAACTCAGCTACCTGAGGTGATCCTTCCACCTCGACAATATCTTTTTCCCACTGCTGAGTTTGTAGATTTTTTCCATGTTATTACTGATTGATGAGGTGTTTCAGATGCATCTGTAAAAACAATTAAAGCCTTTAAAGGCCTCCTGCTCGAAACACTTTTTAATGACAATTTGAACTGAATTTTTTCCCTGAATAATTTGTGAGCAGGCCGATGAATTGAAATTTGACCTGTGTAGCTGTCCAGGGCAAACTGCAAAGCTTCATTGTCATGAATGAGGTGTTCCAACATTGCTTTTGTGATTTGGCCTGAGTTTATCTCAATTGGGATGTGAATACACTCAAAATCACATCCTGCCAACTCCCTTTAAGTTGATCCCTGATCCGCGTCCTGGCTTTCCGGATCAACTCTGCTACCAGTTCCTGTGGCCTGGTCATTCTTTTGGACCCGTGGTGTCTGAGGAAAACCCAGTCTATGATTAAGAGGGGATCCCTACAATCTTTGTCCTTTTTTGATTTCCACTCTTTCCCACTGAAAAATCATCCCGTGTAAGTGTGGCAATTTGCCTACAATGATGAATTTGAATGGCAAGTCTGATTTGCACCTGTTGGCCTGTCTGGTGGCCATACAGTCCTGTACCTTTTCTAGGGCTGCTCTTGCCTCTTGGGTGAGGGTCCTAGGAGAATTTAGCTCCTCTCCCTCTATTAAAAGATTAAAGAGGGGGTCTAGGTCCTCAGTGGTCAGACGTAGCCAAGGTCTTACCCAGTTTAAGGACCCACACAACTGTTGGACATCTGCTAAAGTCTTGATGTTATTTTTGACAACTAATTTTTGCAGCACAGTGGTCCGCTTATGTTGGGGTTAAGTTTTCTTGTGGAATTTTTCCCCCCATAAGTTGCTAGGAGACTAAATACTGATGCTTAAAGGGTGTTTGACCCGTACAAAAGAAGCGGATCTCTTAGTTTAGTGGGGGAGGAAAAGGCTCCCAGAGAGCTGAGGGTGGTAGGCTCTTGGCTCTCGGTTTTCTGGGGAGGACGGTCAGGCGACAGCCAGCTGTGTGGATTCCACTGTTAATGGAAGGCTTCGGTCCTGAGAATTCTATCATCTGTTGGAGTGCCCAGGAATTCGGAGTTTTTCACCTGCCCTGTTGGATTTGGGTCAGCCCGGGTCCAGCTGCTGCAGCTTCTTCAGCACTGCTCACTTTGCCTGCTGGGACACCCCCTGCCTGCCGGGACAACCCACCATTTGCAGCCATCAGCCCCCGAGTTTCCACCGTTTTGGTTTGGTGCTCTTGGGGTCCCAAGAGATCAGACTGCCCGGGATCTGCGAGACAAAGCTCCTTGGGGTTTCTTGGTTCAGCTATTTATTATTATTATTGCTGCTGTTGTTTGTCTGTCCTGTTATATTTACTAGAAAGGGACTGTTATTTCTTTCCCCATAGCTCTGACTGAAAAGTTTTTTTTAATCTTCCAAATTGTAACAACACGGAGGGAAGGGATTGGAATTCCCCACTCCTAGAGAGGCCCTGCCCCTCCCTAGCAGATACCAGTCTTTCAAACCAAGACCGAATTTGGTGCACAACATGGGGCACGAGGGCATTGAGAGAAAAAGAAATAACAGTTCTTAAGTGCCTACATTCTTGTGTATTGGATATCATGTAGTCTGGCTTACCCTGGTTCCGGTGGCATGTGGTGGTGACCGTATTTCTCCCATTTGCAGGCCCTTATCTATCCACTTTGCTATAGGGATTAACAAGATGAGGAACTGGTGGATTTTTAATTTCCTCTGAAAGGCAGGCTCATGGATTCAGAGCTATCATACACTAACTGTGTGTTTCTGGGTTTATTTTAACAACGGTACCTACTGTGAAGACATGACACCAGGGGAAGTTTTTTCCCAACCCTTCACCCAGCTCTTTGGGCCTACCCAACCAGTCTTTGAAGGGTTCAAATCTCTGAATGCTAATGATATCCTACAGTGGCTGGTGTTGCTGGTATGCCTGTTCTGTTCAACATTTAGAGATAAGGGTAGACTGACCTGGATAACCATCCTGATACCTACCCTAGGGAATAAGGATACTGCCCCACAGCCTGACCCTGCCCCACAGCCTGCCTCAGGAATAAACCACCCAGATTGGGTGAAGGAGATCCGTGAGATGGGCCAGATGCTGAGGGAGTACCTTGTCCCTGTAGTAGCCTCATTAGCCCCAGCTGCTGGGAAATCCTCCCCCTGCCCCGACAAAGGAGAGTCTGAGGGTGCAGCAGCAGAACCCACAGACGTTACAACCGTCCAGGTTCCAGCTGAACCACAGGGGCAGCCACAGCCAGCAGCAGCTGCCCCTGTGGTAACAAAGAAGTATAAGGTGAAATCAGAGCACCCAGGCAACAAGGACAAGAAAGGAGGGCCCTCACAACCTGTAGGGGAGCCAGAGGTTGAGATCATCACTGAGTCCCTGACATATGAAAGTCTCCGTAATCTGCAAAAAGATCTTGCACAACAGGGACGTGAAGCTTATACAGCCTGGTTAGTTCGGGTCTGGGACCTTATAGGTACAGGTATGCAGCTAGATAGTGGTGAGGCGAGGAATTTGGGACCCTTGACCCAGGACTCAGGTGTGAATCAGGTATTCATAAGGGAGCCAGGGCCCCTTTCCCTTTGGGAGCGGCTTTTAATGAGTGTAAGGGAGAGGTTTGTCCATCGAGACAGAATGCAGGAGCACCATCACAGAATGCACTGGAAGACCCTTGAGGAGGGGATCCAACAGCTGAGAGAAGTGGCAGTACTGGAGGTAGTCTTTGGGAGGGGTGGAGAGCATGATAATGACCCTGACAAAGTCAGGTGAACAGGGCAAATGCTGTGGAATCTGGCAGCTCTAGGACCATCTCGATATGCCACATTCATTGCAACAATTCATCCTGATAACAACCGAGAGGCAGTGGTTTCTGTCGCCAACAAATTCAGGAATTATGAGAGTACGATCAGTGGCCCAATGCAGGCTCAGGTCTCTGCCATGGCTAAGGAACTCAGAGAGGAGATGAGGGAGATGATGAGGAGATGAAGAGGAACAGTTCCCATATGGCACCGGTGCAAGTTACAGGCCCCAGAGTCAGAGGTCAATGGCCCCCAGCTAGAGGGAGAGGGTACACCCCACGAGCTGACCTGTGGTTCTTTCTGAGTGACCATGGGGAAGACATGGGAAGGTGGCATGGGAAACCCACTTCTGCCCTGGCAGCACGGGTGCGTGAGCTCAAGGAGAAAAACACTAACCAAGGGAGTTCCACTAAGATGAAGGTAGCCTCAGCATCCTATGACCAAGCTTCCAGGCGTTATAGAAGTGAGAATGATGTGTCAGATCCCTGTGAAGGAACCTCTACCATGTATGCCCAGGAAGGGAATAATGACCGGTGCTAGAGGGGCCCTGCCTCTAGCCAGGGAGAGGCACGGGAAAACCGGGTCTATTGGACAGTTTGTATCCGATGGCCTGGCACATCAGAGCCACAGGAACATGAAGCCTTAGTTGATACTGGTTCGCAGTGTACCCTGATACCATCAGAATATGTGCGGACAGAAGCTATTTCCATTGCTGGGGTGACGGGGGGATCACAGGAATTGACTCTGCTGGAAGCCGAGGTGAGCCTGACCGGGAAGGAGTGGCAGAAACATCCAATTGTGACTGGCTCAGGGGCCCCGTGTATTTTGGGCATAGACTTCCTCCGGAATGGTTATTACAAAGACTCTAAAGGACTCAGGTGGGCTTTTGGAATAGCAGCTGTGGAAGCAGAGGGCATTAAGAAATTGAATAGCTTGCCTGGACTGTCGGAGAACCCATCTGCAGTAGGGCTATGTCTTGGTTTGGAGACAAATTTGGGGGAAAACCCCTTGAATAGAATCCCTCTGGGAAGCAAACTTAAGTGGCCCCTCCCTCTAACTAGTCTGAAAAAAACCTATTTGGAGAAAAGTGGAAAAAACTATTTTACTAAACAACTAAAGTGCATACAAGTATAAAGAATGAATAATATGAAACAATAAAACCTCTCCTCCTGGAGTGAGATGGCAAATTGAGAAAGTCCTTGCCGTGGGTGTAGCTCGGCTCTCTCTCAGTCTCTCTTCAGTCCCAGTCTCTCTGGCGCTGCTGGAAAATTCCGAGGTCTGGGCCCCGGTGGGCCGCAGGTGCAGCCCCCAGTGCTCCCCTGGGTTTTCAGTCTAGAGCAGGTTTAAACAGTTCCAAGAAAAAGGACAAAAAACAGTCCAGGGAACTTCTCTGCCCTAGCTAGCTGAAACTAACTAAAAGCTAAAAGATCTCTGTCCTGCAGTCTCTTTAAGCTTCCGCTGAACAGCCGTCTGCCGAAGAATGTGGAGGAGTCTGGCAGTTTTCTCAAAACAAACTCCGCGCTTCTCCTTGCTCTTAGAACCAGTCTTAAAGGCACAGGACTCAATATACAGCACAAACAGAACAGACGATTGGGGATACAAATGTCATAAAGTTACCCTAGGACATTCCACCCCTTATCCCCATATCGTCAATTTACGAAAACTAATATATACTCTAACTCTACGCACACATACATCTATATAAAAAAAAAAAAAAAATGCAATATGTAGCTACATCAGCGGCAGTAACATTCAGCACACAGCGATAATCACACACGGTTCTCACCTAACAATCAAATCTCCCTGGGGTACACATCGTGTGGTTCTATCTTTCTGCATTACTCACTATGTGCAACTTGGTCCTTGAGCAAATATAATCCCACGGATGGGATCTTCCCTACTTGAAGCGGAATTGATCTAAACTGTCTTTTTTAACAAACTTCTTACATGTGCTACTGGGACTTTCTCTCTGTCTACTGTATGTAGGGGCTTAGATTGGGCAGGGCCTGCTCTGTTTACTAGATGCTGCTTCTAATTTTTGAATCATCACTTAATGCTTTCAGGGTGGTTTTTAGCAGTCTATTGTATCTTTCTACTTTTTTTGAAGCTGGTGCATGGTAGGGAATATGGTATACTCACTCAATGCCATGTTCCCTAGCTCAGTTGTTGATGAGGCTGTTCTTGAAATGAGTTCTATTGTCTGACTCAATCTTCTCAGGGGTACTATGCTTTTAAAGAACTTGCTTTTTAAGGCTTAAAATGGTGTTATGGGCCGTAGCGTGGGGCACAGGGTAGGTCTCTAACTATCTAGTGGTGGCTTCTACTATGGTCAGCACGTAGCGCTTGCCTTGGCGGGTTTGGGGAAGGGTGATGTAGTCAATCTGCCAGGCTTTCCTGTACTTATACTTGGACTATTGCCTGCTATACTATAGGGGCTTTACTCGCTTGGCTTGTTTGATGGTAGCACACGTCTCACAGTCATGGATAACCTGAGAAATACTGTCTATGGTTAGATCTACCCTTTGGTCTCGTGCCCACTTATAACTGGCATCCCTGCCCTGATGACCTGAGGCATCATGGGCCTATTGAGCTAGGAACAACTCTCCTTTGTGTTGCTAATCTAAGTCTATTTTTGAAATTTTTATCTTTGCAGCTTGATCTACTTGCTCGTTGTTTCGGTGTTCTTCATTAGCCCGACTCTTGGGGACATGGGCATCTACATGACGGACTTTGACAGGTATCTTTTCTACTCGAGTGGCAATGTTCTTCTACTTATCTGCAGCCCAGATTGGTTTTCCTCTACGCTGCTAATTGGCTTTTTTCTACTTCTCTAGCTATCTCCACAGAGCATTGGCCACTATCTACGAATTAGTGTAGAGGTTGAGCTTTGGCTACTTTTCTCTTTCAGCAATGTCTAGGGCTAGTTGAACAGCTTTGAGTTCAGCAAGCTGGCTTGACTCACTTTTTCTTTCAGTGGCTTGTGCAACCTGTCGTGTGGGGCTCCATACGGCTGCTTTCTACTTCTGGTTCATCCTTACGATGCGGCAGGAACCGTTAGTGAAAAGAGCATAGCGTGTTTCTTCTGCTGGCAGTTGGTTGTATGGTGGAGCTTTTTTAGCACGTGTCACTTGTTCCTGCTCTTCTTCATTTATGAGGCTAAAGTTTTCACTTTCCGGCTAGTTTGTGATTATTTCTAAAATCCCAGGGCGATTCAGGTTTCTAATACGGGCACGCTGTGTAATGAGGGCGATTCATTTGCTCCATGTGGCATTGGTGGCATGGTGGGTAGAGGGAATTTCTGCTTTGAACATCTATCCCAGCACTGGTAGTCGAGGTGCTAGCAGGAGTTGTGTTTCAGTGCCTACTACTTCTGAGGCGGCTTGAACTCTTTTATAAGCAGCTAAGATTTCTTTTTCTGTGGGAGTGTAGTTGGCTTCGGACCCTCTGTAGCTTCGGCTCTAGAATCTCAGTGGTTGGCCTCGAGTCTCCCCAGGCACCTTTTGCCAAAGGCTCTAGGACAGGCCATTGTTCCCGGCTGCTGAGTAGAGCACGTTCTTCACATCTGGTCCTGTCCTGACTGGGCTAAGGGCTACTGCATGAGCGATCTCCTGCTTGATCTGGGCAAAGGCTTGTTGCTGTTCAGGGCTTCAGTGGAAATCGTTCTTTTTGCGGGTGACTAGGTAGAGAGGGCTCCCAATCTGGCTGTACTCAGGAATGTGCATCCTCTAGAAATTTATGGCGCCTAGGAAAGCTTGTGTTTCCCTTTTGTTGGTTGGTGGACACATTGCTGTGATCTTGTTGATGACTTCAGTGGGAATCTGACGCTTTCTATCGTGCCACTTTACTCTTAGAAACTGGATCTCTCGAGCAGGTCTCTTAACTTTGCTCTTCTTGATAGCAAAGCCAGCTTTCAGGAGAATCTGGATGATCTTCTCTCCTTTTTCAAACACTTCCATTGCTGTGTTTCTCTACACAATGATGTCATCGATGTACTGTAGATGTTCTGGAGCCTCACCTTTTTCTAGTGCAGCTTGGATCAGTCCATGGCAGATGGTGGGGCTGTGCTTCCACCCCTGGGGCAGTCGGTTCTAGGTGTACTGCACGCCTCTCTAGGTGAAAGCAAACTGAGGCCTGCATTCTGCAGCCAGAGGAATGGAGAAAAATGCATTAGCAATGTCAATTGTGGCGTACCATTTTGCTGCCTTGGACTCCAGCTCGTACTGGAGTTCCAGCATGTCCGGCACAGCAGCGCTCAATGGTGGAGTCACTTCGTTCAAGGCACGGTAGTCTACAGTCAATCTCTATTCTCTGTCAGACTTGCGCACAGGCCAGATGGGGCTGTTGAAGGGTGAGTGGGTTTTGCTGACCACCCTTTGGGTCTCCAGCTCACGGATCATCTTGTGGATGGGGATCACAGCATCTCGAGTTGTTCTGTACTGTCGGCGATGCACTGTTGAAGTGGCAATTGGCACTTGTTGCTCTTCCACCTTCAGAAGACTTACAGCAGATGGGTTCTCTGATAATCTAGGCAAGGTATTCAACTGCTTAACATCCCTTGTTTCTACAGCTGCTATCCCGAACACTCACTTAAATCCCTTCGGGTCTTTGAAATACCTATTTCGGAGGAAGTCTATGCCTAAAATGCATGGAGCTTCTGGGCCAGTCACAATAGGGTGTCTCTTCTACTCATTTCTAGTCAGGCTCACATTAGCTTTCACTAAAGTAAAATCTTGTGAACTTCCTCTCACCCTAGCAATGGAAACAGATTCTTCCCCCACGTGTCTTGATGGGAGTAATGTGCACTGTGCACCAGTGTCAACTAAGGCTTCATATTTTTGTGGTTTTGATGTGCCAGGCTAACAAATCTACACAGTCTAAAAAACACGGTTTTCTTTAGCCTCTGCCTGGCTAGAGGCAGGGCCCCTCTAAGCTTGATTATCCTTATTTCCCTGGGTAACTGGAGCTGCTTTTTTCTTGCTAGAACTTCTTTTCACAGTCTTGCTATCTAACAATTCATGCAGCTGTTGTGTCATAGCATCAGTAGATTCTCTATCCCATCTTTTCATGTTTTCTCTACAATCACGCAGGAAGGACTACAGCTTAGCCCGTGGGATGCTTTTTCCCTCTTTATCTAGGGAACGTTTGCGTGTGGTACTAGAGCCTCTAACTTGTACTGCAGAGATTTGGAGAATGCTCTCCTTGAGTTCTTTGTGATTCTCCTCTATCTTGTCTTCTATTTTCCTAATACGTGTTTCTAGAGCTGCAATTCTTGCATGTGTTGGACCATGCACGGCATCTGCATATGTTTGGAGCTTCTTTGCTATATCAAACACAGTTTCCTCTGTCTCATCCCGCTTCATTATTGCTAAAGCAGAGGAGTATTCTTGTGGCCTAAGTTGTACAAGTTTTCGCCACATTACAGGTGTACATGGTACTAAGTCGGGGTTCCTAGTGTTCAGGTCATCTGAGAAGACAATCTCCGCTACTGCCATTTCTCTCAAGCGCTGAATCTCTTGTTTAATGGTTTTTCACTGGGTTTGCTGCAGATAGAGATCATCGGCACACAGATATTTTTGTGCCACACTTCCCAGGACTCGTTCCTAGAGACTGCAAGGACTAGCCTCCCTCATCATTTTTTGGTCAATAATTGGATCATGTGATAGGGATCCTAGATGCCTCGCTTCAGTGCCATCTAGTATTGTAGCCTCGCCTGCAGCACCTTAAAGACGGACTAACCAACTAATTATAGATTCATCAGATCGTCGAGTATAATCTTTTCTTAGGCCACGAAGGTCCTTCAGGGAAAAGGACTCAATAGTATCTCTTGATCTTGTAGCAGTTGGTTGGGCTCCTGATGTTGTAGCAGTTGGTTGGGCTCTTGATCGTGTGCTAGTTGGTTGGACTTTTGATCTTGTACCAGTTGGTTGGGCTTCCGGTTTTGTATCAGCTGGTTCAGCTTCTGACTGTGTGTCATCAGTTGCTTCAGCTTCTGATTGTGTGTCAGTTGCTTTGACTCCTGGCTGGGTGTCGGGAGGCATTGAGGATCCTTCACCTGAATCATCGTCTACTGGTCGATTGGTTTTGTCCGTGTGCTTCTTTCCCTTCTTTACTGCAGCCACTGCCGGTGTCTTAGCCTCACTGTCTGGTTTAGCTGCAGCATGAGTGACTGATTCATCTCCCTGCTCCCTTGCCTCTATCTGCTGCCCTACAGTGTTTAGCAATGTGTGACTCATTCTAGAAAAGCTATAAACTATATAGAGGAAAGTCACTAGGTGAAATACTAGGAAAGTGGTGTCTTTAACATTCAGGAGACCCTGAACATTCTCCAAAAGTGATGTAACTGACTTAAAAGAGAAGAAGGAAAAAAAGGGCTGAAGAGCCTCATCCCCTACTCCTCCTCTAACAAAATGGGTGCAATTATTGATAAATCTCCAAAACATGCTGCTGGAACTAGGATGCAGGGTAGGACGAAAGAACTATAAACTGAACATACCTAGAACAAACTTCAGTATCTTTATAAGCTTCTTGTAAGCTATAATCACCAAACTCAGCAAAATAACTATTCTAATTTGTGCATCCCTAGTGTAAAAGCTGTATGTTAGGGACAATATTGGAGCTATTTCTGGGTAGGAAAACAAACCTAGGGACTAGAAAGGTATTAAGACCTCAAAAAAGCCTAGGGAACAGAAATGCAGAAAATACTCTATTCTAAGAGACATTAGGGCTTCAAGAAGTAACATGGCCACTGTCTGTTTAATCCCCACCCAAAGGATAACTAAAACTAAATGCAGTTAATAATAATCAATACAAGTTTTTTCCACTCTCTCGTGCCCCATGTTGGGCGCCAATTAAAAGGGTATGTCTTGGTTTGGAGACAAATTTGGGGGAAAACCCCTTGAATAGAATCCCTCTGGGAAGCAAACTTAAGTGGCCCCTCCCTCTAACTAGTCCGAAAAAAAACTATTTGGAGAAAAGTGGAAAAAACTATTTTACTAAACAACTAAAGTGCATACAAGTATAAAGAATGAATAATATGAAACAATAAAACCTCTCCTCCTGGAGTGAGATGGCAAATTGAGAAAGTCCTTGCCGTGGGTGGAGCTCGGCTCTCTCTCAGTCTCTCCTCAGTCCCAGTCCCTCCGGCGCTGCTGGAAAATGCCGAGGTCCAAGCCCCGGTAGGCCGCAGGTGCAGCCCCCTGTGCTCCCCTTGGTCTTCAGTCCAGAGCAGGTTTAAACAGTTCCAAGAAGAAGGAAAAAAAAAACCAGTACAAGGAACTTCTCTGCCCTAGCTAGCTGAAACTAACTAAAAGCCAAAAGATCTCTGTCCTGCAGTATCTCCAAGCCTCCGCCGAACAGCCCGTCCGCAAAAGAATGTGGAAGAGTCAGGCGGTTTTCTCAAAACAAACTCCGCGCTTCTCCTTGCTCTTAGAACCAGTCTTAAAAGCACAGAACTCAATATACAGCACAAACCGAACAAACGATTGGGGATACAAACATCATAAAGTTATCCTAGGACACCTTTTCACTGATGGTTCCTGCTGAATTGTAGGCACTAGCTGGAAATGGAAAGTTGCAGTCTGGAGCCCACACGACGAGTTGCACAAGCTACCGAGGGACAAGGTGGATCAAGTCAGGTTGCAGAGCTTAAAGCCATCCAGCTGGTTTTGGATCTTGCCGCACAAGAGAAGTGGCCAAGACTCTATCTCTACACCGACTTGTGGATGGTAGCTAATGCTCTGTGGGGATGGCTGAATCGCTGGAAAAAGGGCAACTGGCAGCGCAGAGGGAAAGCCATCTGGGCTGCTGAGATTTGGCAGGACAGGCCGCCTGAGTAGGGAAGCTGACCCTGAAGGTCCGACACGTGGACGCACATGTGTCCAAGAATCAGGCTAATGAAGAGCATCACAACAATGAGCAAGTGGACAAAGCCGCCAAAGTGAAAGTATCACAGGTGGATCTAGACTGGCAGCACAAGGGAGAAGTATTCCTAGCCCATTGGGCCCATGATGCATCTGGTAATCAGGGGAAAGATGCAACATACCGATGGGCCCATGACAGAGGGGTGGACCTTACCATGGACAACATCTCACAGGTCATCCACAACTGTGAGACCTGCGCTGCAATCAAACAGGCCAAGCGGGTAAAGCCTCTGTGGTACGGTGGATGCTGGTTGAAGTACAGGTATGGGGAGGCCTGGCAGATTGACTACATCACCCTTCCCCAAACCCGCCAAGGCAAGCGCTATGTGCTGACTATGGTGGAAGCCACCACTGGATGGCTAGAGACCTACCCTGTGCCTCATGCTACTGCTCGGAATACTATCTTAGGCCTTGAAAATCAGGTCCTGTGGAGACATGGCACCCCTGAGAGAATGGAGTCAGACAATGGGACCCATTTCAAGAACAGCCTTATAAACAGCTGGGCTTGAGAACATGGCATTGAATGGATAGATCACATCTCTTATCATGCACCAGCTGCCAGGAAAGTTGAACTGTGCAATGGGTTACTTAAGACTACCCAGAAGGCTCTTGATGGGGGAACTTTCAAAAATTGGGAAGTGAACTTAGCAAAGGCAACCTGGATGGTCAACACTCGAGGGTCAATCAATTGAGCTGGTCCTGCCCAGTCTGAACCTTTGCCCACAGTGGAATGGAGATAAAGTCCCTGTGGTACACATGAAAGGCATTTTAGGAAGAACTGTTTGGCTTAATCCCACCTCAGGCAAAGGCAGACCCATCCCTGGGATTGTTTTTGCTCAAGGACCTGGTTCCACTTGGTGGGTGATGCAGTAAGATGGGGAAACCCGTTGTGTACCACAGGGAGACCTAATTTTAAGTGAGAAGAGGATGTAAGGTTTCATTCTGTATATGTGTATGTCTAAGCATGTGTCTATTTAGCTATCTAGCTGTAAGAATGTATTAATTTGGATATTGTTGGAGTCCAGGGCATTCCTTTGGTTGCCCTGGAGGGTCAGGGACCTGGGCAGGAGGGTCTGAGACCCCAGCCCAGAGCTCAGAGAGACACTGGATTTGATTTCAGTCCATGGGAGAGGCTTCTTGCACTGCAAGAGGGTTTACAGGCCACAAGAGTGTGAAAAAGAGTAGTTTAGTATACCACAGGGTGAAAAAACAGTGGGTTTGGATTTCTTGTATTGAACTGAATGGGGACAAGATGGAGAATTTGGGGCGTTGTGTCCTTCTTCTTCTCTCTTCTTCCATTTCTGCAGTGACATTGGCATGAAGTAGTTTGTGAGGATTGGGTCAAAGTAAAGATGACCTTTTTAGTAATAGTGATAGACATTGGTTTGGCTCAGAGCTTTGCAGAGGGCAAAAAAGACTCTAAAACTACCTGAATGCTGGGGAATTTAAACTCCTGCGAGGAGCCCCCGACAGCTGGCGTCTCTGGGTGGGCAGAAACAACTGATGTCCCTGAGTGGGCAGAAACAGGATATGGCGTAGATGGTCATAGAATAAGGGGTGTTTTATGTCCTAGGTTACAATGTAAGATGTGCCAAAAGTTGTGTTCTATCACCATCTCCATGAGCTGTTGAAGCTAGGTTGGGCAGTGTTTCCCTTGCCCCCTCCCTCCAGACTATCTTCTGTTCATGGCCCATCAATGCCCTGCTGCATGACTCATAGGTAACTCCCTCCAGGAGCTATCTCTGTTGAATGGGCAATCAAGGACCCATTGCAAGACTGATTAAATGCTATCAGCCCATTGTGAGATGCTCCGCCCAGGGGTAAGAGCCAAGCATTCCCACCTGGCTATAATCTGGGATTTGGGACAGCACAGGCAGCCTTACCCACTGGATTCCCACAGGACAAGAGTTACCAGACCTTTCTGCAGGAACACTGCTTCAACAAGACCACTTCATCTGGACTGCTACAACCACAATTTCAGGTTGTATTCTGACTCTGTCAGTAATCTTTTGTACTATTGCATGTGTTTTATTTTATTTTATTTTATTTTACCTTTTTTGTTCTCTCCTATTAAATTGTTTCTTTCTGACTTAGAGTCTCTTGCTGGTTTTGCCTTTGAACCAGCAGAAATATATTGGCGCCCAACGTGGGGCAGGTGGTACTGAGAAATGTCAGAATTACAATTTTGTAGTGAGAAAAAAAACAGCTGTCCGCTATGATGCTCAACATGCTTTCATAGATCTTATCCCTATCTCTCTACATTTTCCCGCACATGGGGTAGTATTTGCCAGTCTTAATGCTCATGTGTAGACCAGGGTATGGTACCAAAATTGCTTTATTGCTCTATTATGTTTATTGTATGATAACCTCTGAGGCAATGAGCATCATTTGGAATA